>CAOKZL010003415.1:0-301186 GCA_948472985.1 Iguana delicatissima | reverse complement strand
CATAGATCAGAGCAGTCCAAGGATTTGGGTGGCTGTGGGAAACTTGCACTAATTGTCCCCCTTCTCTAACTGTGATAATCACATGTGCCTCACATCCTGGAAACCTTCCACAGCAGTCCTGGGGGGTGGGGCTTTTCTTTTCCTGCTCCAAATGTATTTTTACCTGCTTGTTTTAAAAAAAAAAAATCACTTTGAGAAGATCTGGGGCTTTCAGAGCAGGATTATTTATTTTGTTGCTGACTTAAACTGTTATAACTGGAGAGATTGCAGAAAACACTTCAGTGTCATAAAAGCCTATAGAAACAGCCAAAATACCAGAACTCACGTCCTACTTTTAGAAGCCTTCTGCATGACCAGAGGCAACGTGCTATGAATGCTGGGCCTCTTGGGAAACCATTTAGCAAAGCAAGAGAATTGTTCAGGTCTGTATAGGACACTCACTGCGCCTTGTAAACCCTCTTGGTTGCTGCTGCTAATATCCATGGTGCTCCTCAGGGGATGCAGAGGGCTGGGAAAGCCTCAACCATTCCCTGCCCACTGTTAGGCATAAGAGGATGTCAAGCTGTACTTAATGCCAACAAGGCTTTCCTTTTTGCCTTGCTCACCAGTGCCACCCTTTGCTCTTTTGGGGGGGGGATCTCAGCTGCTCCTCCCCAGCTCGGACTGTATATACTTTTCTAAAAATGCAAAGCTCTTTGTGTGGTTTTCTTAGCTGACTTTCAAACCTGTCTACCCTACTTCCAGCTCTCTTTTGATTTGGTGTATGTATGTTGGTGTGTCCGCTGAGAAGAGAGACATGTCTTTCTGCCTTCCTTTCTGCCTTCTCTTCTGCGTTGAGGAGCTATTTATTAAAATGTTTGTTTCGTCTGAGTTAAACACTGATAGTATTGTAGGTGTTGGTTAGTCAGCTGTTAGTCTTGAGTTCTTATTAGCAGAGTAGACTGCCAGCTCAGAGCGAATTGCTGTGCTGCCTTATCCAAATATGATGACTTCCTTGACTGAGCTTTGGCTACAACACTCACTCTAGACAATTCCAGAAGGGGAACTAGATTGATGAGTGTTACCAGCTCTGGTCAGGGCCATGTTCTTAGCTCCTACAAGTGAATGCCTGCTAACAGTAGGCTCCCACTCTCCACATCAAGGACACGCCCTGGGTTTGATCCCAAAGCACAACTTTCCCTTCTACTTTAAAAAAAGCCAAGGTTCCAAAATACCACCAATTTGCTCCTTTTAGAAATCCTCACCACACTCTGGTGGACAGAATGACACTGTATTAACCACAATTTTCAATGACATGCAGGGAACCAAGAAATTAAATGGAACAATTGTACTGACCATCTGTTGTAGTGTTTTATTTCTGTGTTTTGAGTCACCTTGTTCCAGCAGAAAGGAAGCAAGATCAGTTCTACATAAATATATTTCCAGGGAGTCAAAAACAGAGGGTTATGAAGTCTCAAGTATATAACCAACACTAGTTTCTTTTTTCGTCCGAAGTGGGATAGTTGAATGTTACACTAGACTTCAATTCATGCCTGCCTGCCTGCCCCATCACATCTAACTGTGTACGCAAATGAGCAGAGCTGCGTGTCCTTCTCCACTTCTTTGTGCTTACTCATTTTTCTCTGAGCCTCATTTCTGATACCAAAAATGAAGCAAAAGGTGAATTTTGCTTAAGGCACACATGTCAGTTCCCCTCATCCACCAGCACTCATGGTTGTAAAAATTGAAGCTTTCTGCATTATTGGAGCAGATATGTGAGCAGACAAACATGTCTCCTGCATTACATCTAGATTGGTCCTGACTACTTATTCTGTGCCCACATTAAGAAAAGAGCTTGTGTTTAGATAAAGTACTGAGTCTTCACTTTCTAACTTTGATTCGGAAGACACCATATTTGCCTTGTGATTATACACAAGATTATAATTGAAACAGCAACATTAACTTCTAGGTTTGACTAGACACATAGTGAATCCTGCAGAGTCCATTCAAATATATGTGACCTGAACACTTGCTAGAAGTACTTCATACAGTTTTGATTCTAATGACCAGAAACACCAAATGCTAGAAAATAGTATATCACTATATTCAGAGGGTAGACAGGTATTCTAAGTTCTACCATTACTTGCTCATTTGCTTAAAGAAGGAAAGCAGTTTGTGCCCTTACTGTTCCCAGCTAGTGGTTAAATGGCTGCTCGTAAGCCACACCATTGAAAAGGCACTGCTCCTGTAAAACGCTATGAACAGAGGGTTCTTAATCTTCTGAGTTCATGCAGAAGACAGGATTTCTGATCATCTGAGCTGCAGGGAAAATGGTGTTCACTAACTTTCAAGAAATTATTTCTTGGAAGCTAGTGAATTATTTATTATAATTATTTACTTGTTGCTGGTAGAGGCAGTTAAACAGCAGTCTCAATAGAGATGAATAGAGGGAAGAATGCACTGAGCAGGGAGACTTTGGGTGAGCAGAGTATGCATATGCAGCTCTCTTGCAACCCACCAACAACTGGTGAGACTCTCAAGTCCAAAAAAATTGTACAGTGCTTTGCTCAAGCGTTAACATTACACCATTAAGAGGCATTCTTGACACAGTCTTATGTGGAACTTGTTAGAGTAGGAGAACGCAGACAAGATGAGACAGTCCTATGCTAAGCCAGTGAAGGACTATTGGCCTACTTCACCTATGCTTTGACGATCAGGCTTGTTGCCTATATTGAAGGATTTAGCCATTGCCTCCTTCAGTTCTGCACTCCTCTGCTTATCAATTATCTCCATTTCATGTAGTTTCTGGAAAAGGGAAGAGGGGCAGAAGAGAATTCAATAAGATTTCATTTCTTCACAAGATAATCTGCAGTTCTAGAGATGGAAAGCTTACTTCCACATAGGTGCTTTCTGGGGGGAAAATCTTTTCCACATTCTTAAAGCATGATAGGCCCAACAGAATGAAACAGTAATCCTATAAATTTCAGAATCTTCAGACCAGAAGAGGCCAGATACCTGTGATATTTCAGTGAGGATAATCCCGTGATATAACCTGGCCTGTCCCAGAGCCTCCATCTCTCCCAGAAACTTCTGTCGATCTTGGATTTCATTCACCACTAGACAAATGAAGAGAAAGTAATGTGGAATGAAGAATCTGTGGGCTAGAACACATCAGTACTTCCTGAACTCTAATTCATCCATTTCCCAGTTCTTAGACATATTTCATCCATTTCTTAGTTCTTAGACATATTTTGTTAGTTGCTTGCATGCCTTTTAAATTTAACAATGACTATCCCTTTCTTTGGAAGGAAGCTTGATGATAGGTTTGTTAGTTTGTATGGAAAAGAGGTATTTTACAGGTAATTCATTTATCAACATTGTTTTGCAGATGAAGATCTCATGGTCACAAGTTTAGACAGCAGTCAGAACAGAATTACACAAACATGGATATTGTCCACAATAAATGGAAACTTCAGGTTTAGAGCAGATATTCTGCAGAATACTAGTTGCTGGAAATGGAAGGCAGTTCAAGAGAGCTGTTGCCTTTCAGGGAGATAGACTAGATGGAGCACTGACGCATATGAACGACTCTTACTTGCTCCTGCAAAGCAAGACACTGGCACAAACAGAATGCACTGCAGAATCCCTTAAAGACTTAATGGAGTTCAGCAGTGTGCACACCATTTGCAGAGGGGCACTCTACATGTATGTATTTACACGTGTATGTTCTGTTTTTGCTGTAGCAGGAAATACTTGAATGGGTCCACTCAGGCTGTGTCCCTAACCTGCTTGTATAGTTGGGCCAGCCTTGCTGGTGGTCAGTTCTACATTGTGACAAGAATATGGCTCATGCAATTCCACTGTGCCCCTTTGCCCTCTTCTTGCATCAGTTTGCTGTAGTGCCATTATGAGGGGCTTCCCTCAGTGAAGCAATATTCATGTAGTGCGGATTGGTTTGCATTGTATTCTTTCTTTATAGCAAGGTAGGAGTCGTGACCCTCTTGCACTGTTCACCCCAGAAGTATAAGAAACCTTTGGATGGCCAATGCAAATAAACTGTAACAGCCAGCCACAGATTTGGCAGCCTAATTTTGGCAGCTGTGCTTGGCACCTGTAGATATGGAACAAGACACAAAAAGGGGGATTCCCATAATACAAGTATTGCTTTCCTCTGAGCACCATCTGTATTCCTGCCTGGTACAGCTGCCTGCCCCTTCCATCTTGCCAGACTACAAAGAGTGTATCAGAGCTCTTCTTTTAACCATGTACATCCACTATACATACGTTCATCAAACCGGTCTGGTTCTGGTACCTCTTCTTCCACTTTGGTTGGTTGCTTATGGGGCTTTTTCCCTATCTTATCCTTTCCAGTTGCTAAGATGTTTTGAAGCCTTTCCTTCTCCTTCTCCATGTCTCCTAAAAATGCCAAAGAAATCTGATGATGTTTCACTTTTTTCCCTATCCCTTGCAGACTTTGCAGTCAGGCTTTTGTCCCTAAGAATAACAAGACATACACAGGACATCCATCAAAATCATGCTTGCTAGCTTGTAAAAAGCCTGTGTAGACTGAAAGCAATAAATATTTTAGGTAAAAGTTCTGAATCACCTATATTTATTATATGAGACAACTTGGACACAGCAAAGTTTGATGAGCATTTAGAACACAGTCCTAGCATATTCACTTGAAAGTAACTTTCATTGTTGACTTACTGTCAACTTAAGTTTCTGTGGAGATTCTAAGTCTAGCTTTTTAAAGAAAAGAGCCAAAAACTGACTCAACACATGGATCTTTTAAGGTGTGGTGTTAAATTTCTGCTCAGCTTTTAAGAATAGGAACATCATAGATGGGTGACTGTAAACATAAGTTGAGGATAAGTGTAGTGTGTCCAACAGCTGAAAGCCCAGACTAGGAAATTCCAGTTCAAATATTGCCTTAGCCATTAACTTATTGGTGGCTTCAGGCATGCCACTAATTTCTTTAGAGTATTTTTAACTTGCTCTTTATCCTAAGATACCAGGTGGGTTAAAATAAAAATGAAGGGCCAAAATCTGCTACTAATATAACAGTATTACAATAAATATAAATTAGAAATGGATTAAAAGGAAGAGCAGACTAAACTCAAACCAGTATCACACTTTAATATGCCTGGGCAAATAAGTTCCAAGTTTGCCTCAATCGGCACTAACACTGCTTCAGTTGAAAGGGCATTGCAGAGATGGGGTATCATCCACTGAAAAGGCCTTCTGCCTTTTCCTTCAGCCTCATGGACACAGCTACACTTGTGTACAATTCTGACAGTGCTGTTTTAATGATAACTGAAACATACCCTTTCAAAATTCTAAAGCACTATAGAAATGCTACATGCCATCACTGTTACTAAACTCCTCTTTTCTAAGTAGCCTGTGAAAACAGAATATCATTTGTAAAAGTTAGCTGGCTTACGCGTGGGTTGGGGCCTGAATTTTTCCCGAGTATATGCATCTCCTGCCCGGCAGATCTCAGCAGGACGTAGATGAGGTCTACCATAGGGACTGATGGAGAGAAAAGCCTTTGGTGGTGAGACAGACTTTGGAACCTGTGGTTCTCTGCTGGATGTTGGATTGCAACGAAGAGGCAGGGAGTCACCTCCTAAGGAATGACAGAGTGGACAGCTGCCTTGTGACTTACTGCGAGGGACAGCATCTTAGCATGACTCTCTCTTGGTATAAACACCAAGTATTCTAGCATCTCAAATCTGAACCAAATATCTGAATAGTCATTTAGAAGCATTTGTTTTGTAGAAAAAAAATCTTTTCCTCAAAGCTATGCAACATAATTCTGAAAAATGAATGCATTGTGTTGCTACTGTGCAACCCCACCTCCCCACCCTGTTATTTGGTATCTTATTAACACATTAATGTTAACATTTTCTTACCCTTCCCTCTTCCTCCCATGCTAAAAAGTGAAGCGAACAGTGGTTGCATCCCCAACACTGGACTCTTCTTTAGTTTTCCTCTAAATCAAAATCAAAGCCTTGTCAAACAGGTGGCTTTTCTGGAAAGCTGAAAGTGCTTTATGAAGCCTCTTGGATGCATTTATGGTGTAATTTTTAGGGTGTTTTATATAAATTTAGAGCTAGAGTGCTCTAGTACTATAGCACTCTAGTATTATATCTCTGTAGAATGCCTCCATGAGTGTTATTAGCCTTCCAAAGAAGCTTTGTGTCCCACATGGCTTGGATTTTGGGTTAAGAAAGGCTAGAGAAGACTAGCACAGGACCCTTGTGTTCTCATTGAGAAGAAGAAGGGAATGTCTAAGAACACATTTCATTAATGGAATGGGCTGTGTTTAACAATCATTACCAGTCAAAAGGAACAACTTACAAGTAATGTGTTATTTCTAAATCCTGCGTATCATTGCAGTGCTTACATATCATTCTGGTGAGCTAACAATAGCTAAACCAGTTATGAGTTCAATAAAATGCTGCCACGGTAGCAATATAACAAAAAGAAATAATTTATTTCTTTACAGAAGAACTACCCTCAGAGAAAAGTATTGGCCGGAGGATTTTGGGAGTATATATATAAAAAAAAAATTGGCCTATAAGGTAAAGCATGGTATGTGACACAAAGTCAGTCTTCTGAGTCTCTGCTTTAATTAAAAACTTTATCAAACTAATTTTACAGTATATGTTGAAGATCCTACTCAGCAGCAATCAAAACCATATGACAACCTTCATTAAGGTTCTACAGACAGAGCTGGATAAAACTAGAATCAAAGAAGTATCACTTGTGACTTACTTCCACTAATACTCTTTTTGACCTCTTGAGCCTATGTAAGATTGCTTTCCAAAGGGATGAGTTATTTCTTTGCTCAGAGATGGCTCATGTGACTGAGAATGAACCAAATTTAGAAATCTGGAAAACTAGTAATAACCATCAGCTTTGCAGCTGATTGTAAAGAAAGGGTTGAATTCTGGCATAACTCACGTTTCATGTAGTTTACAAGATGACGTTGTTGGAAGTTGGTAAGTTTGGATTCTTGCATCATCACTGAAATACAAAAGAAAACTGAAAAAATCCTGGTCAACAAAGAAGACACTACTTTCACAAGAATAATTTAACATAAACAGAAGTTATATAGAAGAGGTAATTCCAGTCTCTGGGAATGGCTCCCAAGTACTTAGAATATGCTCTCCAAGTTTTTAAAATACAGCATTTATATCAGCCTCTTTCAACACAGTATTCTTCGCATGTGTTAGAATACAACTCCTGCCTGTAGAAGTTGGGTGATGGTGTTCAATACATCTGGATGGCACCACAATGAGGAAGACTGGTATACAGCAATGTTTCTCAAAATGGCAGTCAGTGGACTAGTGCTGATCTATGAATCGTTAGCTACTGGTAAAGTTTCCAAAACAGAAAGAAACAATTGTAGCCAGTAGACACAAACAGTACTGGTTTTTGGCACATCAGAGGGAAAAAAGCCAGCTTCCCACATATAGCCTGAGAAGCATTGGTCTACAGTGTTGCTACCCATATATAGCCAGAGTCCTAAATATCCATTCTTCAAAAGCATGATCAGCCATCAGGTTCCACTGGCATCATGAGCAAAATGCATTGTACATTGATGCTGATTCAGTTCAAACAACACTTCTTAATTAAGAATCAATGCCTTTTTTTTTTGTCCTGCCAAAATAAATACGTATATGTTAAATATTGTTCTGGAGTACAGAAATCCAAACCAATGAGAGATCCTTGACACTGGATCTTCCATTTCAAAAGGTGTTATTCAAAGAGGCCATTATAAAGAAGTAACTGGTTTTTAAAATGATGCATTCCAGTTTAGCTACCATTTACAAGTCAACATACAATATGGATAGACCACAGCTGAAAGAAGTAACAGAGGGCATACTTGAGAGTCTTCTATATCCAGATAGGCCTGGAGAAGACTCTTGTCTGAAATGCTAAAGAGCTGATGTTAGTCACTATAGATAATATTTTTTCATTTTTTTTATTAAAATAAAACTAAGATGGGTTGATAAATACATAAACGGAATAAACATTGAACAGAATTATAGCCACTATAGATAATGTTGAACTAGGTAAATAAATGGTCTGACCTGAAGCAGCTTCCTATATTCCTATGACCGGACAAAATTGGCATACCTGCTGCTGCCTGTAGATGGGAAGGGAGAATAGGGAGCAACCAATACAAGAGGAACTTCAAATCGTGAAAGCAGGGCTGTGCATTTGCCCCTCTTCTGGTCTTCTGTTTCAACATCCATTGGCTGCTGGACAGAATTATTTAAAAGTGCTTATGTGCCTGAGGACCCATTTCTTTCTAATCTCATTCTGATGTCCCTGTAGCCCTCTGGTTACCTTTTAGCAGTTCTTGTGTTTCCTGGCTGTATTTTGTCACAGTGGGCACATGCCAGAATCCAGTGCCTTTTGCCACAGCTGGTATGTTTCTCTCTTGGGAAGTCATTGTGGCACCTTGAAAGGAACAGTGGAGAAATGCATCTTTTGTAACTGTCAGGATCATAATTCAAAGATGTATTCTTTCTCATTCTAACAAATGATTCCATCATCAGTTAATGCTTTTTGTCCATTAAAAGCTGATCACTATGAGGAATTTTTCTTCTTTCTCTGTATTATGTTTCTTTCTTTTTTAAAAAAAAAAAGATATGGAATGTGTACCAACAAAACATACTTTGGAATATGCAGGGAATATTTTTTGCTCACATTCAGGGTCCTGCTTACTATACAAGCAATGTATTATTATGTATAAGCCACACTTGTGTGTTTCCAGGCCAAATTTTGGGTGTCAGTTTTAACTTGGACTTTCAGCTACTTGCAGACTGCATCTTTCTATACTGGCTTCCATGCAAATTGTATTTCTCAGACCACAGTGTGGGAAGTGTTAACTTCAGTTTCTAGAAGCAGAGTCTTAACAGCAGTTGTCCTCAAAGGCCAGAATAATCTCAAGAGCTGCAAAGTTGCCAATCATTAGCTGACTTTTGAACGGGCTGCAAGATTCATTATTTTCAGCTGCCTTTTGGCATGGGTGGATAAGCGTTCTGAATGTAAACTATAAGGTACAGTTTTGTGCAATTTTTAAATTGGGTTTTAAATACTGCTAACATAAATTCTGGTTGGGTTAATTTGTTTAGAAGAGTCTTTTAAAAGTACCTATATATATTGCCATGTGTCTTCAAGTTGTTTCTGACTTATTATGGGGTTTTCTTGGCAAAATTGTTCGTAGGGGATTTGAACTTCTTTCCTCTGAGGCTGAGAAAGTGTGCTTTGCCCAAGGTCACACAGTGGGTCTCCCTGCCAAGCAAGGATTTGAACCCTGCTCTCCATAGTCCTAGCCCAACATTCAGAACACTACACCATTCTGACTCTACCTGTATATGCACATATTTCAAAGTAAATCCTTCACATTTTAAGGGTTAGTCCCTAGAAAGTTGCAGCCTTTCAAAGTCAAGATAGGCAAGTGATGGGGCCGAGGCACAATAGGATTGCCTTCCTTTACATCCTGCAGCTTGGCTCACCTGCTTTGTTGAATTACTGTGCCACTTCTAGTCATTTTAATAAGGTGAACCTACTGGCACCTTCTTGCACAATGGAATGGATCTACATAAACTGGTGTCATATAAACAGCACATGCGGCTGGGGAAGGGATTGTCCGTGTCGTGTGATGAAGGCATGGACTACACTTTTTGTTCCTTTCAGTTCTTAGAGTCTCCTTGATCCAAGGCTGATTTATCATCAGGATCACGCCCTCCAAGCTCCTCTTCTAATTCGGTTTTTGCAACGTACATTTAATTTCTTCTACACATAGAGTGGGAAAGAACACAAGAAACCGAGAGCCCTTCATAGGACATCTTTCTCTTACTCCAGACCAACCGCTAGCACGTTTTTACGTCGTACATGACACCACGATGCATACTGTTGCATCACAACCGGATGTAAGACACAACAAGCACACAACCCAACTGTATGATCGCCCCGCCACACTTCCATCCACCCGCCTTATCGATCACCGTGGCCATTTCCGCACTAGGCTGCTATAGCGTTATTATTCCACTTTCAATACCCTATGGAATCATAAACGGCAAACCCCAGGAGTCCATAGGGCGTTGGAAGTGGAATAATAGCGCTATAGCAGCCTAGTGCGGAAACTGACAGCCCAATTTCCATCTTGGTTTTGTGGGGCCTTTTTTGTAAAAACACCAACGAGATCTTATTCTGCGGTGAAACGTCTTCCTAAGGAATCATTCCTTGCTCGCTTCCCCTCTTACCCAAGCTGGCGGCTCCCGTCACCACGACAACCGGCTCCACCGCCTACTTCCGCTAACGTCGCGGTGACCTGGGAAGCGCTTCCGCGGAGCTCCGTCGACGGGAGGACGCGTGTAGCGCGTTCTTAGAGGCTGCGCGTTTCTTGTGTGGCGGCTGCCATCGCCGCCGAGCCGGGAAGAGCGACGGGATGTCCGACAACGAGGATAAGTAAGCGGGGGACGCTCTGAGGGGCCGGAACGGGTGGGGCGGAGAGAAGCAGCGTTGTCGTTTGTGTGGGTGTACCGGGGCCCCCTTTCACTCTGCGCTGTTCTGGCCCTCGGATACGACTGTTCAGCGCCCTGACTTTACCCTGTGGAATCCTGGGCTTTGCAGTTCGGGGAGGGGTACTTAGAATTCTCAGCCGGCTCTAGTGCCTCGTCAGACCCCATAGGTGCAATAAGTTAAAGTGGAATCGAAGTATAGTGAGGCTCTTGACACAAGTCTTTTAGGCTGAGCGCCAGCATTTTTACGTCTACTAACGATACTTATTGGAATAATTCTCAATGTTTTTCTGCCCTTGCTCCGTGTAACGAAGTACGCGGTTCTAACACTCTTCCCCTGCAACAACTCTGTGAGCTAGGCCATTTCCGCACGAGCCTGTTACAGCGCGATGATTCCACTTTCAACCTCCTATGGAATCCTGGAGTTTGCAGTTTCGGGAGGGGCCGGGCGGAAATGGCCTTAGACTAGGCTGAGAGGTAGTGACTTGTTGATGGTAAGCATCGTGGCTGACCGGTGATGTGAACCCAGATGTTAGACCGGGGTGGGGAACCTTTGTTGCTCCTTAATTTAGACTACCATTCCTAAAACCTCATACCATTGGCTATGCAAGCTGGGGCTTCTGGTTTCGAAATATCTTACAAGCCGCAAATCCCCCAACTGTGGTTATTTATGCTGTGATATTACAGTGAATTTGAAGAGGGAAATGCTTCTGAATTGTGGTTTGTTCACAACCACCCCACCTCAGGCCATGGTGCGCAGCAACTGGAGTGGGACTGTTATTTCGCTTACTGTATATGTAAATGCCTTCCACATTCAGCTTTTAAATACCCTCTTGCATAATGGCATAAACAGGAGGAGGAAAAAAACTTTGGGAAGAAAAAAAATATCTTGCCATTCTACCAAGCTGTTATTGAAGTGCATAAAAGCACAAAAACAGAAGACTGCAAAACTTAAAAAAAAAAAACTGCACTGGGAGGTGGATGATTCCTGCCCCTTTTGCAGTTGCCCTCCCTATGTTTAGCTGTTATGCCTAATACCAACAGATAGACATGACCTCCGTAATTTGCTTAAGGCTTTGAGCATACTGCATCTTTCTGGTAATGAGTTATACAAATTCAGCAGTGTAATGGATTTATTCTAATGATTCTCCTTCTTAATCCTTTTTGGGAAAGCATATTAAGAAGTAATTTTTGTCGTTGCTGAAGTTACTGAAACTGAGGTGGGTGTGACAAATGTAAGTAATATTTCTTTCAGTTTCAGCTGCTTGGATCACTTTTCATTTGTCAAATATTTGCCGATAATATATAGTTAGAGGACAGAAAATTAATATTACACTACTCTTTAACTTAATATTATTGGCAAATATTTGAAATATTTGACAGAGGGAAAGTTGTTGGAATTTTGACAATGCTCTTCAGTAAGATGGTTGATGCAGCCTGCTGGTCACACTTTCCCCACATCTCTTTGAGAAAACTATGTGAACATCTTGATGTTGGAGGAGCTTGAATTAAATGCATCTGCTAGTGTTCCAACTCGTAAAAAGTTGTTTGAACATTTAGAAGGTGTGGTTTATGAAAATGAGCAAGAAGGTATTTGAGCTTGAGAATGTAGCATGATTTGACCTATTGAACTATGCAGAAGGTTTTACTATTTTTTTCCCACCAGTTTTGATGGAGATGATTTTGATGACGTAGAAGAAGATGAAGGACTGGATGATCTGGAAAATGCTGAGGAGGCAAGTGACTTCAGCTTATGGAACATGAACACCTGTCAAAATCACAGCATATACTTTCAGTACTCTGAAGTTTTTTAAAGAGTATGTCTATACAAATGTATACATTTTACCAGGGCATAGATATACTTGGGAAGAAGGAAGAGGTAAAGAATAGGAAATAAATCCATATCTTTAGCGTGAGCCTGGATAGGTTCAGTGAATATTCAGTGTGAGTAACTCTGAAATTATTGGAGTGAGAAGTTTAGAAATGGCTAGGAAACAGGCCCTAAGTGAAAGCGTATATTTCTGGTTACTGCCTGTTTGAAAATGATAAACTTGGCTACTTGTTTAATTGGAAATATATTTATTTAGTGATTTCCCTCTTTCATTGCTTTAATGTCTTTCATTTACATATAATTTAAATTATTTGTAGGCTTGTGTTTAATTACAAGCAGCTCCACGGGTTTATTCATATGTATAATTCTGTCAATGTGATTAACAGTTCCTTATATTATTTTACAGGAGGGTCAAGAAAATGTGGAAATCCTACCGTCTGGAGAGCGACAGCAGGCAAACCAGAAGAGGATCACTACTCCTTATATGACCAAATATGAGCGAGCCAGAGTTCTTGGTACCCGTGCCCTCCAGATAGCGTGAGTACTTGTGTGGCCTCTGTATTAAGCAGAGATGGAGGGAATGCGTGAAAAGTTCTTTCCTCTATGTATAAATGTTTCCAGCTTGGGCCATACCTGGTGTTGCTCTCACCTTTTTTCCCTTTGCCTAGAAAGTTTGCCATTCCAACCAAAGGCAGACTAACAGTGGGGCTTTTCTTACGTCCTGGGAAGTTCCAGACCTTGTCTCAGTGCATCACAGATGTCTGATTTCAGATTATGTGGGAAAATCTGTCAAAACTGAGAGGTTGCTTCACACAGATTTGTGTCCAACTGCATATGCAGTGGATTTCTTGAAGATGTGAGATATACATAAATAGCAGTGGAGGGTGGATTTTATGAGCTATAACTCTTGCAACTTCACTCCTCCAAAAGTTTTTCATACAAACATGCAAGACTTCGTATTTGTTATGTTACTACTTATTCTAGCGTTCCAGAAAATTCCATTTTTTTTAGATTGTTCATAGGACATAGATGTATTTTAAAGACGCATACTTTAGATTAGCAAGGAGTCAAACGTTTCCTTCTTCTGAGAGAAATATCCATGCTGTGTCTCTTGGTTAATCATCTGTAGCTGCATTAGTCACTAGAGACACATAGCATACTTAACTTTTTTTCAGAGATGTGTTTAGAACCTCTTAGTCATTCAGCTAATATTCAAAGCAAATAAATATTAGTTGTTAATACAAACTTCTGTGACCACAGTATGGACAGTTTCACAAGAAGACCAAATATCTGGCCAGTGTTATTCTTGTGTGAACATAGTTTTTTTAAATTTCATTTTACCGTCCATAAATGTTAAAATAAGTCATAGATGTGGTCCAGACTTCAGAGTATCAGTCCTTCCCACCTGGTAATACAATTAATCTAATATTTAAAAAGCTGTGATGTTTCTTATATTAGCATACCATACCTGTATTGAGCAAGAGCTCCTGTTCAGACAGAGGAATGTGTGGGTGGGGCAGGGGAATCTCATTGGATGTATGAAGACATGACTCTTCCAAAACAGTAGGAAAAGTTGATAATGAAGCTTTAGCATGAGGTACTGAAGGCATAGTTCCACTTATGCTGCTTCATGGGAATACTTGAAGTCTTTTGGTGGGTGTTTTTTGATCCACTTAGCATTCTGAAGAGGCTGGAGGGAAAGGCTGCGTTTCTCTGCTTAAGTTTGGGCATTTTGAAGCATTGGTCAGTGAAAGTGGAGAGACATATCTTTATCCTGTGCTTAGTGGTCTCTTCCATTTAGGGCTTCAAGAAAGCACACAGGATCAGTACCGTGCCATACCTTGAGCTGTGCCTGAACAGTACCTTATAAGAGCTATGACCCTTCAGAAATTAATACCAAATACTGAGCTGTGTTGCTCTCTGAAGTCAATAGAAATCCCATTGCTTTGATAAGCCATATGATACTTGTTTACTAGCATCTATCAGAATACTGTGCTTGTTTTTAAAATAAAATTAAAAAAAATACTGTGCTTGTCTGAGAAAAGCTTCTCAGTGACTGCCTAAAATTCATAGAATCATTTTGTTCCTACTAAGCATGTGTGCCCCAGTGATGGTGGAGCTGGAGGGAGAGACAGACCCCTTGCTGATTGCAATGAAGGAGCTCAAGTAAGTTGGAGACATTCTAACTATGTGCATGATTTGTCACAGTATATCATTCTCTCTATCCCTTTCGGAGCATTCTGTCTGTGTGTGGAGTCAACATGCTAGGGAGCAGATTAGGGATGCACTCTATCCTGCCTATCACGATGCCCATTGCCCTCCCTTTGTTGGAAGGATAACATCTGCTTATATAGCCTCCTATATGACCTGAAACTGTGGTTTTCCTAGGTTCTAAATTTCTAGGAAACATGTACCAGTAGAGAAGACTCCTATGCCATCTGTTTCCCCCCAATTTGTGAAGAATGTCAAGGACAGTGATGAAAGAGGGAAGAGCTAATGCATTTACCACCTACTTATATGGTGACTCTGCTCAAAAGTGGAACAACAGGAGATGGTGCCTCTCGGCTTCAAAAGAGGAAAGCTGATATAAAACAATTATTAAATAAACTTGTTTTATTTTGTAATTACACTTGATTTTGTAAAGCAGAAGGAATAGCAAACAAGGTATCGTTTCATCTACAAATCATTGTAGGTTTTTATACAAAATTCTGTACTGCTGTTTTGACGTCTTTTCTTCAGAAATTGAAACAGTAAGCTTTTGAATTTTCTGTAGTTTCTCGTTCTGCCACCAGGAAACCAGAAGGGATAGCACTGATCAGTATTTGAATTTAAAGCTTCATTGGCTAGAAAGTCATGGTGCCAATTTCTGCATTATGTACAAGTGATGAAAAAAATTACCAATTAGCTGTACTTCTGCTGTAGAGTGATTGAGACTTGTGAGTTCTATTTCATGCATTTCAGCAGAAGTGGCAAAAAAAAGGCACACAGAACAAAGGTCAATTCCTGTTTTTTCTTGCATTTGTACACGGCCTGCCTGCCTGCCTGCCTGCCTGCCTGCCTGCCTTCCTTCCTTCCTTCCTTCCTTCCTTCCTTCCTTCCTTCCTTCCTTCCTTCCTTCCTTCCTTCCTTCCTTCCTTCCTTCCAGTTTGGCTTTTTTCCTAAAATGCACTTGAGATCTAGTCCTCATATATAATTGAACTTTTGTACATCCATGTCTGCATAGCTTTGTGGAAGCAAATTTGCATAGTCCTAGTGGTAAATTATCTAACCTTGTTTTGCTGTTCAAGTCATATGAAGGCTGACAGTTTTTGCCTGATGCCTCCAAGGAGATCATGTGAAGAACTTGCTGTCAGAGATGTCAATCTGTATAGTTTTGGGCCGTTGTAAAACATTCTCGTAATTTTTAGAGGTTTCCTTGTTTTTACTTTTCATGTGCTGCAAGATTATAAATCGGATGTCCTGGACAAAGTCCAAGCTGGATAATTACATTGTTGACCTAAAAAGTCGTATTTAGATTAAACTGGATTTGAGTTTCTTTTCTTTCAATTCTAAATTGTTTGCTCTTCCAAGAGCTTTTAACAGCTATAGTATTCCAGAGTTCAGGTAACTTCTGTGGTGTGAATGTTTTAAACTCTGTATGACAACAGTGTTATAGATAAGACCTTTTGCGTCAGCCCCAGTGGGATATTTTTCAGTTCTTCCCTCTTATCTGTTCATTGTGATGTTCCTTTAGTCATAATTTAAGACTATTTAGCATGGAGCATCTTCTGTTCAGCTTCAGAGGAAAGGGAAACATTGTATGAAAGGTTTTGTGGCATACTACTCACTCAAGTGTCACTGGGTCCATGACATGACCAACACTGGCCTGCTTCTATATCTCTTTTTTCCTTGCAGAGCCCGGAAAATTCCCATAATTATCCGCAGGTACCTGCCAGATGGAAGCTATGAGGACTGGGGTGTAGATGAACTCATTATCACAGACTGATCTGTTTTGCTTCTGTGTTCCAACTTCACCTTTATTTTTTTATTTCTATTTTTGTGTAAATAAATATTACAATTCCACTGTAAACTGGTTCTTGGATATCTTGCTTAATTCTGAGGAAAGGCCATTGTCTTCCCCTTTTTGTTGTAGTATTGTGGCTGCTGTTGCAACACAGCCTGAAAAACTCTCTCTTGAATATTCTGGCGTTTAATCTGTGGCTTTACTGAACAAAATGGAGTGCCTGCTGCCTTTGAAACATTACATCTGTGAACTAGGGCGGGGAGAAAAGAGCAGTTTCCTCTATATTTGTCTGTGACCATCATGTTATACCTAAGCGATTTTAAAGTGATCCTGCAGCTGCCAGGCTTCCAGATGCCCTCTAAAGCAGTTGAGAGAACCCTTCCTCCCCCCTCTGCCTTACACCCTTTTCCAGGGGCCTGTAGTAGAGGAGACATTTCTGTTGCCTGCCAGCAGACAGACATGCCATTGTGCCCAAGAGCATGTTGCCTTGGAAACCCCCCAATTTCCCCTCTGATCAAGGGTGGCTCTATGGGCTTCTCAGGAGTATCACAGAGCAACTCTCATCAAATCTCCCATTGTTTGCTGCTCTTGCCCTGGCTTCTTATCAGTCAACAGGATCCCCTTACAGTGCTGTTGTGCAGCAGGAAATGTAGTTGCTTGATGAGTCACTACCTAGTGAGGCTCTGCCTGACATGTATGAGTATTGTCTGTGTTTTATGGCAGGTATCAATGCCCCTCTTTCCCACCACCTCAGCAGTATCCCAGTCATAGCCTTGCTCAAAGTAGGTTTGGCTTCATCATTCCAAAGCACTACAGCACGTCTTAAGCAGTAGGAATAGTAGTTCTTGAAACTTAATCATAGGACATCAGAACATATCAAGGAAACAATCTGACTGGGGCACCTCAAGTGCAACAGATGAAATCAAGGAGAGCGTTTCCTGTTGACAAAACAAATGGATCAACAATATTTAAAAAGTAACGGCTGTTTCTTTGGTGGACACTTAGTTTGTTGCAGAGAAAACAGTCTTGTGGCACCTTAAGACCTATCAAAATTATTAAGATCTGTTTTCTGTTGGGATGTTAATCTGATGTGAACAGCATTAGATACCATATTTTAACTGAAAATCATACCTGCTTTTTAAAATCATTTATATATTTGTATGGCTCATGAGCACCAAAATCAAGATAGCAAATTTTAAAATACAGAGCTTCCACTGAAAATAACATCTTTAAAACTGCAGCACAATAAACAAATTTATTGGAGAAAATTTCTGAAAGTTTTGGAAATAAGAACACTGTAAGTTGCCAACCAAAAGCTGTGCAAATTGAGACCCAACTGGAGTTCTTTGGCCAAAAAAAAAAAAAAAAAAATATCCTAAAGATGGAATTTCAAAAATGGAGGAAAAAAATTGCTTTAGCTCTTACTGGCTGGTAGAAGTGTAAAATGACAGAGTATGGAGAGTCACGTCAGAGTACGGAGACTTAATGTACTATTCTCTGTGTATTAAGATACCCAAGGTAGGCATTTCTCAAGGTATTCCAGATCCAGGTTGATAACTGCTTAAAGAGTCAATGGCAGCACTTTAAACTGAGTCTGCAAACAAATGGAAAACCAGTGCAGACAATTTAGCATCTGAGTAATATGTCCTCTCCTAGACGAAACCAAGTAGGTAAACAGCAACATTCCAGTCTACCTGGAGCTTCCATTCTTCAAAGGCAACATTGCAGTAGTCTAAACTACATCATCCTTATCCCAGAGGATGAGTTGTAAATGGCATGCTGGCTGAAGCTGATAGAAGATACTTCTGGATGCAGCCACCATGGGAGAGTAAAATTGCAAAGCAAAGTTAAGGAGTACTCCACAGACTACCACTGACCTCTCAGAAAAAAGCAACCCTATGAAGAATAGCTAATTCAGCCCTTGACTTGCCAGCCATCAAAATCAATGTATTAGTATTCACCTTCACCTTACTGGTTTTCATCTATTCTGGTCCGGATTCTAACTCATAACAGCATTGGGAGTCTGTACAGGGAACAAGTTACTTGCAAGTTTGTCATATATGATACCAAAATTGAGACGATTAACCACAGCTGGTAATACCAGTCTCCAACTTTGAGCGGTCTCTCCTAGCAATTATATATATGTTCTGAAACTCATAGGCAGTGCAATGGAAGCCAATAGGATGCTTCTTATGGAGAACAAGTCTCACAGTTCTACACTTACACAACAGATAGTTTAAATGCAAGCTGGCTATGAAAAGATGCTTGTAACATAGCTTCTCACCATTCTGTTTGCCTAGCACTTGAAGAGTTTTATCTATACGGTTGAAAGCCACTAAGGTAAGGAAAGTTGTTGAACTCTAGCTCAAAATTATATCTGGGTACTAATGCTATTCTGAATTTTAATCCTACTTGGCTTGGATGTCCAGAAATTCATTTTCATCCAAGAACCCCTTCAGCTGCTGCACCACCATTATCTCAAGCTACCCTTCTCCCAAAAGACAACCATACAAATAATTGGATAAGTTGCCTTCATCTGGTAACATTTTTTTTTTTTTTTGGTATCAGGCAGATAATGGCGTCCTTCAGAGCTACACCCACCTACTCTTGATCCAGTGTAAAATTGATTATACATGTTAACAGCATCAGTGGTTCCTAACAAGTTTTTCATTAGCCAGTAAGGTCCCAGAAGATCTGGCCAACTGCCTTAGAAACTGCTCCCCTAATGTTTAATTAGAAGTTGCAATAGATCTCTTAAGAGGCTCTGAAAAAAATAGCAGGACTGTGCAGGCAATTTTTGTCAGCAAGATATTTAATGTGTTCATCATCTTCTTCCACTGAAGATTTCATTTCATCCAACAGTTGAAGAGGACAGAATATTCCTATACCACCTAGACTTGTTCTGTTATATAGTTGAGGGGCGGGGGAGTGCAAGGGCAATGAAGTAAGATTGCACGACATTTGGATGGGCTATAGTTAAATTCAATAGAATTCTTCCATCACTTAGATTTGAGCTGCCTGTTCCTTGCAATTTCATTGGGACTCTGTTGAAACCAAGAAGAAACTTACTGGAAACAATGAAGAGTGAATATGCCAAAAGCCTAGGTTAGGTTTTAATTTCGATACTCCAATGAGCTGCAGACAAAAACAGCTGGCAGAAAAAAAGACATTTGGAAACCAATTTCATTCATTAACCTGCAAAAAAAAGTTTAAATATACTACTCTGTGAAGTTGTCCTATACCTTGACCAGGTAGTGGTCTGTCTCAACAGCAAAATAAAAGTGTTACCACCAAACCCAAAAAACCAGAGTGTGTGCTTTCCATGCAAATGTTCAAAGTTCAGTCACTAGCATTTCCAGGTAAAGCTGGGAAAGATTCCTGTCTGTAATTTAGGATAGGTGCTGCCCATCAGTGGCACTACTAACTTACGTGGACCAGTTGCCCAACCTAGCCAAAGGCTAGGCTCATTTGCTCCTAATCCATAATGCCAATATAGAAATATTCATCCAATTTCATAATTTTGGGGGGTAAAGGGGTGGCAATTACCCTTGAAGACTGCATTAATCTTTGTGGATAGGGCAACTTTTGAAAATTTCCAGAGGCCAGTCTTGCCTTGAAACCTGTAATAGCTAAGAATCATCTTTGCTTCTTCATCAAAAAACACACTTGTCTCAACACACCCAACTATGGCCTTGCCATTGCTTCAAGCAGTGTCATGGGTTATCATCTGCACAACCTTGCCACATCCCTGGAACAGAATCTTCCTGCAATCAACATGTCCAAGAGTATTATGTCCCAGCAATATAGTTATGCTGCTCAGAGCAGCCAACTTCCTGCTCAGATCTGTGGCAGTACCTTGTTGTTGTTTTGAACAAACGGAAGCAGTGGGGAAGGGAGCCCTCAGCAACTTTATATTTAAAGTCAGGTCAGAAAATTGGCTGTACAGTCCAAATTGTCAAATCTCCCACACTCACACTTGTGGAATACTAATGGTCCAGTAGAACACCTTAATTTATTGAGCATCTTGTTGAATGTGTTGGTTGTCATAGGTGAGGCTGTTGGCCAAGTGCAATAAGCTCACATTTGTCAAAATGGCCATGAAATGATGAGCTTTATTCGACGAGGTTGACTCAAGATAGATGTTGATATCCCACTCAACAAAGAGCCTTCATTCTTTGTTGCTTTTTACTCTGGGCATCCCAATAATACAGAATTGTTTTGTTTTTTTAAAACTATCTTCTTGTGGATGCCCTGTCAGGGCCCATACGCCAGCAGTGTGTGGTGCTGTAGCCATTGACAAGCAAGTCAGAGTCAAAAGTCACTGGACTTCCTTCCTTCCTTCCTTCCTTCCTTCCTTCCTTCCTTCCTTCCTTCCTTCCTTCCTTCCTTCCTTCCTTAAAATCACAGAATCATAGAGTTGGAAGAGGCCCCAGGGGCCATCCAGTCCAACCCCCTGCTATGCAGGAACACCCATCAAAGCATTTCCAACAGATGGCCATCCAGCCTCTGCTTCAAAACCTCCAAAGAAGGAGACGCCACCACACTCAAAGGCAGCATATTCCACCGCTGGACAGCTCTGACCGTCAGGAAGTTCTTCCTGAAATTCAAGTGGACTCTCCTTTCCCATAGCTTGAAACCATTGCTCCTTGTCCTATTCTCTGGAGCAGCAGAAAACAAGCCCGCTCCTTCTTCTTTCTGTTGTTGTTGTTGTTGTTGCTCACCATCAAGTCTTTTCTGACTTCTGGTAACCCTGTCATGGGATTTTCTGGGGCTGAGAGTGTGTGATGTGCCCAAGGTCACCCAGTGGGTTTCCATGGCTGAGCAGGGAACTCAACCCTAGTCACCAGGGACATAGTTTCAAATCACTACACCATGCAGGCTCTCTCTGGGATGTTTGCCTCCTATCAGAGTATATTATGAAGTATTTTACTCTGTTTCCCTCGTTATCTCTTTCTTTCCACCCCAGCAAGCAGCCAAAGGAGGGACAAATTATATCATGGGAGATATGAATGATTAGTTTTTGAATTACTTTTGAAGTAATTCATGTAGTTCTAGGAGCACAGATTGCCCACTGCTGCAGCAATATTTTTTTCCTGGGAGCAAAAGGAATGCAGAGATGGGATGTGTATGTATCCTAAGAAGTGGTTTCTGGGGCAATTTTGTGAAATGGCACTTAAGGGGCATGATAACCAGCTGTCAGTAAGAGCAGGCACTAAAGCCACAAGGAACGTGTTGTGGGCTCACAGCAACCTCGGCAATAAAAGGTTAATCTGTGGAGTTGCAGTTTACAAGCCTCCTTGCCCTCCCCACTCCCCCTGGCGTTTAATCACGTTGGCGTGATGAAATTTCAGTAATGAAATGTGCCTTTGTGTGACCATTTTGGCATCCGCAGTGGAGCACGGGAGTCGTTTTCTTGGTCCACTAAAAAAAAAAAATAGCTTCTTTGTTTTAATAGTTCCCCTTCCCCCAAGCCTTGCATCTATATCAGATACAATTAAAGGGATAGTAAGGAACTCTAGACCAGCTCCCACCAGACTGCAAAGGGAATGTGCATCTCCTTTGTGTCCAGTGTGGAAGCTGGTGGGTGCCAGATCCTGCTTTTGCTGTGAAGAGAGAAACATAGTTGTTGGCGCTAAATATGGCCAGCCAGTGACTAAGACAACACTACCACTTCCTTAGCCAGATGTCTTTTTGGGGAAGTGTGGGGAGCACTTGAATTCAGCTGACAGGATCTCTCTAGTTTGCTTTGATTTTGTCCCTTAGGCATGATTCTTTATAACCTTCAACAAACCCTGTTTGGCTGTTTGTTGTGTCTTTTCCTAAGCCAAATCTCAGCTACACTTCCTTAGACCTACCGCAAAAGCAGGAAGCAGGATGTTACCCTACTCTTGGCTATCTCTCCCAATTTTTACAGCACATTTTCTCACTGACATTTTGTTTTCTCTATATTGCATTATTGGACGGCACATCTTCTAGAAAAGCAGTTTGGTTGATCTGTTGCAGCTAAAATAGAGTCTTGATGACCTTAAAGATTAAGTGGGCTCTACCAGTCTGTCTGGTCTTGAGATCTTCTTGAAGAAGAAGAAGAAGTTGCCAAGAAGAAGTTTCTTGGACAGCTACAAGGAAGACGTCTGTCTCTGGGATGGCACCCTGCTTTAGGAACACCCTCAACACTGAAGTTCAACTGCCACTGATATTGTTATTTCAGTGCTGAGTTAAGCCTACATTATTTTAAAGCTTCAAAGCTTGTGTATGCATAGCTTGTTCTGTTCTTTTAATATTTTTAGTTCTGTTACAATGCTGTTTTAACAGTCCATCATATTATATTTTGGGGAAGTTTCTGTCATCTTGTGGTTCTTGTATGTTGTCCTGGTATCAGTTCCAGATGAAGGACAGTTTACAAAACAAAACAAAAACCACTGAAAATGGAGCTAAAAGGTGATCAGGAGTGATGCAACGTCACTTCTCAAAACGATAGCTGTGACAGTGCACTGCAGCCCTCTGGAAAAGAGTGCTCAGTATGCCAGGCTCCAGAACATGCCCATTCCTGCTTCAAATAAAAGGTTATCATCAACATGTAGCTCACAATATTAGGCTGCAATTATATACCTATGTACCTCAGAGTAAAACCCATAGGACTGTGCTGTTGAGAATATAAGAAAAATCATGATGGATCAGACTAAAGGCCTATCTAATGCAGCATTTTGTTTACACAGTGATCAACCACTTGTGCAGCAGCTAGTCTAACAGTCATAATGCCTGTCTTACTAAAGGGAATAAATATATAGCATTACTAGTAGGCTCCTCCTTCCTGAAATTGTCCAATCCAACTTGTTGGCCATCATTACATTCTGTGTTGGTGATTTCCACAGTTTAACTATGCTCTACCTGAAGAAGTATTTTCTTTAATCAGTCTTGAGTCTCCCACCATTTAGCTTCAGTGGACGACTATGAGTTCTAGCAAGATTAATGGTAAAAGTTCAAGCAAGTGTCCACTTTCCACCCTCCATGAGTTAAACAGGATCGTTGGTTTTATCTCATTTACCAGTTGGAGTAGATTTTACTGTTAAGTTTTTACTTTCTAGTGAAAGAGCCTAGAGCTATTTTTCCAATAATAATGCAAATCTTTCAATATCCCATTGAATTATTCCACTGCTGCCTTTTTGCTTCCTTTCAATTTATCCTCAGCTACAATTTGTACATATGAGAACATCTAACTGAAACAGGTCACCCAACATCCCAGTCATTACAGCCTTTGGCATTATGATGAGGACATGGCCGAAATCACTTCATTTGTTTGGGCATTGAAAGCATTTGAACTGAAATGACCCTCAGCCCATAAGACCAGAGCCAAAGATTCCCATTAAAGTCAGTAGGGATAATGTCAGGGCAAATGCATAACCCGCTCACCCACTGCATTCTTTGCATATGCCCACACAGAGACTGAGCAAATACTGCACTCTGCTATGCAAAACATGGCATTTTTCTAGCGTTTGGATGACCCTTGATTATGATTCCCCCTTTCTTACCTTGCTACCCTTTGACTTGCAAGAAGAAATTTCAAAGTGAAGAAAGGACATGTCATCTGTTCATCATCTTGAAAGACTTGCTGTAGAACCATCTGTCTTGAGAAAAGCTAAGCAAGTAAATGAAAATGACGTTTCAAATCTCTCCTGGATGTTATTGAGTATAGTAACTCAGACAGCAAAGGTGACATCAGTTGTTTTCAAGGACAGCATGGAGGCTTGAAATGAAAGCATCATGGTTTGGACAAGAAATGTGTGAAGCAACAAACAATCTCAAACATGATACGTGTTCGCTGCTACAAGTGCTCTTTCCAGGGTGAGTCTGTGATGTGGGAGCATGATTGATCATTTGTTTAAGATTCAACCATGGTGAATGAAAGAGGCAGAGTCACTTTCAGAATTTCTTTGCTCAACAAATAGCCTGTAAATTAAAATAAATTCTAGACAATTTGGGAAAAGGGACTTGAAGGAAGTTATTTTCTTTCTCAAGATACCACCACTTTTGAGATTTTGGCACTAGCTTTGCAAAAAGAAGGCCTACTTAATGCTGTGCATCATTAGCTTATGATAGGGCAAGGAATATGTGGGTATTCAGTTGTGGTTGAGCCCCAGCTTCCACCATTCCGTGCTATAATTATACTGGCTAGGGCTGATGGGAGTTGCAATTTCCACAACAACCGGAACACCACACATTCCCTATCTCTGAGTTATAGAATTCATTTCTACAAAAGGTGATGGCTGCTATGCTATACTTCAATCAAAAGATTAGTTATAATCCTGCAGGATCGATCTGTCCTTTGCTACAGTGACACATGCTTTGATTGCATCCCATTTATAACACACTCTACTTGTGACTGCCTTTGAAAACTGTTCAAAAATTCCAGCAAGTCCAAAATGCTATGGCCAAGATGCTGACCATTGCTCACTACCAGTTAATTTCTGGACACAGTTCACAGTTCACAGTTCTGGACACAGTACTGATTCTGACCTATGAAGTCCCATGTTAGCTTAGGTCCATACTATCTTTATCTCCATAGATGACCCTGTCTGAAGTTTGGAATAGTTGGGCTTTTGCTTGGTCTCTCCACCTTCACAGGTACATTTGATGAAGATTTAAGAGAGCTTTCTCAGTGGTTCCAAGTTGTGGGACTCTGCCACAGAAGACTGGGCTGACCCTCTCCCTGCTCTCCTTCCTTTTTGTTTGAACAAGCATTTGGTTAAGTGCCTATGCAGAGAGGTCTTTAATGGGGAGCAGGGTGCTTTTGCACTTGTATTGATGGTTCTTAGTAGTATTTTTAATTGTTTTTAAAACATTTATCAGATGATTTTAATTCATGTCCCTTGCTTTAATTCATATTGTGAGCCAGCTTGAGTCCCATTCTGAAGAAAAGCAGAGCAACAATTAAATTAATTTTTTAAAAATCTCTAAGATGATATCTCCACATTCAGAGACCATTGTAGAACATTAGATGCACTGGAAAATTGATAGGAGACAACCAGCATCTTGTGATCTTTCCAGTAGCTTCTATCTGACCCCAGCTGGATATGAAAGATACAATTAAAAGATTGTATCCCAGAGTATGTACGGAGAAACTTGGTCTTTTCCCCAAGGTAGTTGTTATGTTCTATTGGTATCTTTTCATCAGTGTAGAGCAGGTATATGTGAACAAAAAGGTTTGCATACAGCTTAGAAATAGGTCTTTGTGCATCTCAGCCCTTTTGTTTGTGTGCGTGCGTGGGGGTGAAGGTAAGCAAGAAGGGGGAACAAAGAAACAGAAATTGACACACAGAACTGAAACCTTTTAAAGTTTATTATTTTGTACATTTGATGCAAAGTTAATGGTGCTAGGACAACACAAGGCTGTAGTGCTGGGGACAGGGGAGGATGTGCTACTTGCATAAATAAGGGCGCAGAACAGTTAATAGATTACATGCATACAAGGAATACAGGCATACTACATGTCCTTTTCAAATGCTATGGAAAAGAGACAACCATCCATAGCTGAAAACGGAGGCAAGCATATATAAAGTTTATAACTTTGGACAGGTTAGCCTTAACCATCTCATTCCAAAGGGGTTGGGAAGAAGAGCATGTACTGCAATGTATACTATGGCTAGTGGTGCCCATCCTTATGTGCCATCTGTTCTCCTTTTGGTAGATTCATACCATCATGTTCCTACTGACCATAGTCTTCCAAATGAGCTATTCAGTGACACTGACACTGGACAATGTTTGTGGGATGGGCATGCAAAGCTTCACACAAGGCTATGGAAAAGATGAAGGCATACTTTGCTTTAGCTGGATTGGTTGCCTCCATATGAAAACTCAAAAGTGAACACAAAGTTCTTCCAATTTTGCACAGCCTGGTTTTCTTTTTTTAACGCCCATTCAACATAACATAAAGACCAACAGTGTCTTCTATGGTGGCAAATTTAGAAGTTATGATAAAAGTTGTGAACAAAGTAGCATGGCTGGTTTTACTGCTGGGCAGGAAGATGCATTCTCTCACACACAGCAGATTTTGGAGAACCTTTAAAGGCAGCTAATGACTAATGTTGTTAATTGGACTCCCCCCCATTACTTAGAGTACTTTTAAAAATTTCTGACTTAAGACGCCAATATATCATGAACCGTCTCTCTTGAGAGACATCAGAGAATAGATTAGCTCAACTAATATTATGGTCACATGGAAGTTCTCCTGACATATTTTGCTCTGTATTTAAGCAAGAAGGAAAGGATGGAGGACATGGCCCTCTGGATGTCAGACCATACCTCCCATCAGGCCTAGCCTGCATATTGAATGATGAGAGATGATGGGAGATGCAGATCTGCAACATAGGGAAACCTACATGTTCCCCATCACTGAAACACGAGGACTACATTGACTGTTCCTGGTTTCTAAGCTCTTTCTGCCTTCCTTCACCCCTTCTTACATGCACACGTGCACATACTCACATACACAAACACACTCATAAGCATGCCAGAAGGAAACACATTGGCTTTGGCAGGGTATTTTCTGGAGCATTAGAAAGGTAGCTGAGGGAGTTTAGAAGGAAACCACAGAGTGTGGAAACAAACTAGGAATACAAAATGTTCATAACAACAAAGTAGGAATCAGACCCCTTTGCCCTGTATGGCCCAAGGGACCAAATGTACACACACATCTACATGCTGTGATACAAAGGCGGCCAGAGCATATAATGCAGTTCCTGAGTCCAATGCACTGTGTAGTTAAGTCTTAAGAGAGCCAGGCAGCAGAGAGGTGATGGGATGGACAAAGGGAAGTAGAATGCAGATGCCAAATATCTATAGGAAAAGCAAGCATAGGTTGGTCTTCCAATGGGGAACAAAATTTCAAGCATGTGCGACTCTGAAGCAGGAATGTCCTAGAGCACTGTCTGCATCAGCTGCACCATCCTACTTCTTCTTCTAGAACATATCCATCAGAGAGTCCAACTAGCCAGGCTTCACCCACAGCAAGTGGCAACCTAATGGCCATTGGTTTCTTTCTCAACTGTCAGACTGATGGTCTGGACAGCTTGAGGGAGGGGATGAGAAGGAAGAGGATTATCTTTCGATTGTATTGTTGTTGTTATTTTAAAACCCTCAATCTGCCCAGTAAAAACCCACCATGACTAGTTGCTCCATGCCTAGAATCATCCTCATCTAGAAGGCCTACAGGATCTTGGAAGCCAATCAGGGATGGGGAGTATGGGGTGTGGGTGGGAACCTTCCTCCAGCCAGGTGAGCCATCGATAACTGCGGTCATGATAGACACGCCCGGATATTCTTTGGGTTCTGGCGACTGGATTACACCAAATGACCTCGGAACTTGGAGGCTCGTCTTCTGGGGCTGATTCTTCGGAGCCTTTCCGCTGCTGCTTTGGTCACTGTTCCCCATTCCCTAGGGTCTCGAAAGGGTTGTATACACAGGCTGTTCCCAGTGTGTGGGGCTATGAGACTGTGGCACTGTGGGTGCTGGGTCAGAGATGGCAGTGTATAAGGGACGTTGGGAAGGCCCCATATATGAAAAGGCCGAATAGAGGCCTGAAGCCTGACTGGAGTGGCTGTAGTAGGGTCCTGAGGGTTGGTGGTCAGGGTAGTCAAATTGGGGCCTGGATATAGAGGGAAAGGCTGAGCCATAGTGGGGCAGACTAAGGGATGTATATGCTATCTGGGAAGTAGAGGGCTGGTCAGTATAATGGGCCCCTGGAGCTGAGCCCTCTGTTTTGACTTGAGCCTTGGAGTCTACCACTGATGATGTGGCAGCAGACAAGGAAACCCCATGCTGTTTGGAGATCCAAGCAGAGTGTCCGCTGGCTGCAGCCAGGGCACTCCCAAGGCCATAACCAGCAGCTGTGGCATAGCCCCCAACATGGCCTGGATGAGCAGCATGTCCATTTGGTGGCAGGTACTGGTCAAACTCGTTAACATCAAAGGGCTCCATGTTTGACATCACTTCATGGCTGATTTCCCCGATATCCACATTGCCGAAGTCGATGTGAGGCTTTCCTCCTTCCCCAAGGGAACGACCCTCCCGCTTGGAGTCAGTCTTACCCGACTGAAGTTCTGTTTTTGGAGTGGTTGGTGGTGTGGGGGGTCCATGGCTCTGACCTGTAAGATGAAAGTGACATGAAAGGAAGCAGACAAGAGGCAAATGATCATTCTAGCTACGCCTAACTGAGGACTTCCTAACAATAGAATCTCTTGGCTGGAATATTTCAAGTGTACCACACAGAACTGATCTCCTAGAGGTGGGCTGGGCAACTGTGGTCCTCTGTATGTTTTTGGCCTACAGCTCTCTTCAGCCCTAGTCAGAATAATTAATGGTAAAGGCTTATTTGAACTGTCTTCCAGAACACCACAGATCCTCATTTCTGCTCTAAAGGATGGAAAGGGTACAAGCCAGTACTTTCTTCTACTCTCACTGCACTGATATCCTTTTGCTGGTGTGGAGGCTAAATGAGAGCTGACAGTTTTTAAAAGTCCAAAATGGCAGCTGGATGGAATTAGTTCCTTGGCACTTAACAGTGGTGGACTCTTGAGTTCATTATACTGATAAGCTTATCCATATCAAAGCTTTTGTGTTTCTATATTACCATGTTTAAGCAGCAGCTAATTCGCCATGACTAAAGTGTGGACCACACCTGTGGAGCTAGGGAAATGTGGCTTAGCTGCTTTTATGGGACTAACCTGAAGAGTGTTCAGGGTGTCCGTCAGACAGGGGTGATCCTTCCCCAGCATGCCTATGGTCCAAATGGGCATTCTTATAGTGAGCCTGGATCGCAGCAGCTCCACCAGCTTCCCCGTCAACTTGGCCATCATTTTCACCCTGAGCAGCCTTGCCATTTTTCCGCCGACGTGGCTGATACTTGTAATCAGGATGGTCCTTCTTGTGCTGCATCCGCAGCCGCTCGGCTTCTTCAATAAAGGGTCGCTTGTCACTTTCATTCAACAATCTTAAATAGACCAGAGAGAGAGAGTTTGGAGCAGAGGAAGAAAGTGAGTTACAAGTTTGTTTAAAAAAAAAATGAAGCCACACCATGTCCAGGACACATCCCTTGACAAACCCATCCAGAGACAATCTCATATCACCACAGCATTGATGAAAAGAAGGTGAAGATGTAGTCTTAAATCTGACTTAATTGTGCTGCTGGTCAGCCTCCTTTAAAACATTTAGCGGTGTGGACTACCAATTGCGTAAGCAGCCACATTGTTTGAGTCTAGAAAGAGTTGTATTCTCAGCTGATCAGCTATTAAACCCAGACATCACAAGCAGAACGCAGTTCAGCACACCAGCAAAGTTATTTGTTGTAGGCACCATTTTGCTTAGGCTTCATCAGCATGGACAAACTGGTTACTGTGAACTTGCATTTTGTATTTCCCCCTCCCCCAAATGACGTCTGTGAATTTTCAGTACATGTTGTCCACTAAAATTCCAAGAACATGTAATAACCTTTTTTCAACAGAGTAATATGACATATTCCATAAAGATGTGTTATATTCCATACAGTTCAGTAGCTGTATAATTTGGAACATCCCTCTAATAATCATAAGTATGGCAGACATTTTTAAGGTTTTGTGCGTTCTAACCTCAGTTGCCACTCTGTTTAACAGGAGCTGCTTTATATGGTGCTGTTTTGGAGGAGTAAATAAAAACACAGCACAGCCTTGTAGAATTTTGCATGAAAGGCACTATAGAAATGTAAGGTCAGTCTGGTAGTATTAGGTATTTTCTCCAGTAAGGACAGGACTTTGCTGATCAACCCATTCATTAGACACTAGCTGGAATAAATCCTGTATTTTTTCATTTCTGACTTTTGTGTTTTTATCCTTTTTCACCCTATGTCAGGCATTGCCAGCCAGCCAGTGTCCTTGAACTAATTTTCAGCTGGATCTTGGAAACTCCACTCAGTTTTTTATGAAGGTATAGTTAAAAATGTTGTTCTCAGTTCCAATCAAAAGTCACCAAAAATAGCAATAAACTAAGAGTTGATGGAAAGAGAAAATGCATTACTACAGGTTTTAAAATTCCATTCTTTCACCAAGAATACATGCTTCTTTCCTCTGATTTTATTCTCACAAGCACTCATGAAGTAATTTAGGCTGGACTCTCCTACTGTCCTCCACCTCCAGTAATGCTCAGCTAGTTCTGACTACTTTTTATTTCTGAGGGTCTTTAAATCATTTCTGACTTAAGGCAATCCTAACGCAAACATATCACGGGGTTTTCATGGCAAGATTTGTTCAGAGGTGGTTTGCCATTGCTCTCCTCTGAGGTTGAGAGAGTGGGAGTTGCCCAATGTGCCCCAGTGGGTTTTCCATAGCCAAGCAGGGATTGAACTTCTAGTCTCCCAGAGTTCTAGTTCAACACTACACCACACTGGCTCCACACTGACTACACTGCTTCTATAATAGAAATCTCTTATGCTAGATGTCATATTCCTTTACAGTGTGTTTGTTCATTTTTGTGGAGCAGCAGAATAAACTCTCAAATGGGCATAGGACATTTTGGCTGCTGAGGAAATGATTACAATTGCCTTTCACTTACCCCTATTCTATATAAAGAAGCCAGTTGGACAGACAGTTCCATTTTACTTCAACACTACTGGCAAAAGGACAGTGTCTTCTGCTACATAGGAGGGCAGCCGGTTTCATTTAAGAGACAGAAGACAGGCTGCATGGCACACACTATTCCAACATCTTACAATTCCCTAACACTTTAATATCTGAAGCCTTAGGCAGCCAAAACATTTTGCCTAATGGAAGGGCTGGCCCAACCCCCAGTGATGGCTTCAGTAGGTTTGCCACATTGTCTGTATTATGCTCCTATTCCATGTTGCTCATCGAGTGCACAGAAAGCATCTTGTTTGGCCCAAAGTTTAACTCTTCCTCTCCAGGCTTTATGTATGTTTCGTAGAAGCTAACACTCACTTGTCTTTTTTTTCCCCCCAGTGAGGGAAAGCTTCTGGTTCATTGCATGGGAACTGGAAAAAGGGGAGTGTGAGGAACTTATGGAGCAGGAATTTTTCAGTATACCAGTTTACTTTTTATTATTATAATTTTAGGTTGGACTCTGAGGCCTAATTTGCACCTACAAATAGCATATTAAACTACTGCGTTATGGCCCCATTTCTCATTATAGCCATGGAAGAAGTTCTGTTTGTGTGCATGGTGTGTGTGTGTGTGTGTGTGTGTGTGTTGGGGGGGATGCTAAAGAAATTATTCTCCATGCAATTTTTGTGGCTGTTACTGTGTTAAAGCAATATGTGAGAGGAAAGAGGTGTGGTTAAAGTTGTTTAAGCCAGCAGACAACCCACTAATAGTTTATCATGTAAGAGACGCTTCTGAATTATTTACAGAAGGGCCAGCTCACTTGGTCATGTGTTAATCTTTAGTTTTGCTCCCACATATGCAGACCTTCTATCTGTGGTGATAACAGGTCAGTACACTAAGCAATAGGTTCTTAGGAAAAATACCTATGCAATAAAAAGGTAGTAAACGTCATTTAGGCCATTTCTGCTCTATAAGAGTCTAGTGTGGAAATGGCGTTATAGCATAAAAGATGCCCCAAAGATGAAATGTCATTAGAACCAGAGGCTTCTGTTCTTCTGTCTGTTTCTGAATAGCAGGGATCAATTTTGGAACATGTAAAGAAGCAGTTTAATAACTTTTGTCAATAGATTAATAGATGGATTGATAGATTAGTCAGCTAAAGTAGCCTTTCCCAGGCTGGTTAACTCCAAATGTGTTGGACTGAAACTCCCACCATCCCCAGCCCGCATGGTTTAGTTTACTAGCCAGATGCATCCAACTTTAATCTGTGTAAAAATGCAGATTAATAACATATTGGTTTATCTGTTCTGCAACAGCCAGCATGGTATACTGCTCTGATGACGGATTATAACTCTGAAGACCAGGGTTCAAATCCTTGGTCAGCCATGGCACCAATTTTACCAATCCTCAAAAACTATGCAAGACTTCAGTTTGGGACCTATTCTACATAAAAAAATAACACATGGGTATATTGTACAAAAAATGGCATGCTATTTTCTGTGAGGAAAAATCTTTGTGCATTTTTTCATGCAGAATAAATTTGCAAGCTGGAAATATTTTCATCTGCCCAGGAGTCTCGTCAGAATGTTCCAGCTCTCAGGAAATGTGTTTTTCATCCATTGTTCCATTTTTTAAAATCATTCTTTCTATACTTAGCATTTAGTGTGGTTCAAGAAATGTAGCAATCCTTGTATTAGATATATCCGTACACACCCTCAAATATACTAATTTAGCACATTCAATTTGCACTATGATCTGCATAATGCATAATAATCTCCAACCTTCCAAGTTTTAGTGTTTAATTATAGAGTCAGCCCTCCACATTTCTAGGTTTAATTTTCACGGATTTGATTATTTGCCAGTTTCTTCAATCCCTGCTCCTTTCCCACCTCAAGTGCTTCTTTTCTGCGGGAATCTTCCCTCTTGGTGGCTCTGATCAGGTCATATAGCCTTTTAAAAACCTACCACCACCTCCTCCTTCTTCAGCCACTGCCTGGCCAGCTAAGGATGGATCACAACCCAATTTCTCAGCACCACAAACCCTCTCCTGATGCCCCCACACACACCTAAGGAAGGAGATGAATGAAAGAGGAAGTATAGGGGCACAATGCTAGTCTCCCCTTCCCTCTCCTATCCCTGACCTGGATCCTGGTGCCTATTCTCACCACCATGCCTCAGCTCCCTTTCTGCAGACCACACATTTTGACATTTGCACTTTTTCCACGTTTGCGCTCTTAACCGTAGCAAATGTGGAGGGCCAACTGTGGTTCCCAATCAAGTCATGACTTGAAATTCTAAGTTTGCACATTAAAAAAAAAACCCTAGCAGAGTTTCTGCATATCTATGTAAGTGATGGAGATTTTCACATTGCTGAAATTAATCTTTTTTTAGCATTTAAGACTAGAAATGTGAAAAGAGAACAGGGTCTGCAGCTCAGAATGATGGCTCATAAGCAATTGATAACAAAAGTAATGGCAGACTTGAGACTTAGATCCTCCTTTTCTTTCAGCCAACATAAAGGATGATCTGCACTGGAGCCTCTTATAGAGCCGACCTAACTTCACACCAGGCAGTGCTGAGTGGGTCACCACCATCTGCCACATAACCACATTCCACTACTGCTTTAATCCAGGAGATTAAAGCCTCCATGAGCCTCCATGATTTTGACACTGGCTTTCCTGTCTCTCTTCCTGTTCACATATCTCTCCCACAGATATCCCCAAGAATCCTAATTCTCCCATCCTGAGTTGTTCCAAACACTGTTCTTCTATGGGTCTAAAATGCTGTAAATATATCTTCCCGCTTTTATTATACACAGTTCCCAAGAAGTGAAGATCTCGTCTGGCAGTCGAGCCTGTTTTGAAATTTCTGGGTTGTTATGCTTTTTATGCTCATGCTGTTTGGCTGAAACTTGAGGGGAAAAATAAGAAAGGACACCTCCAGACACCTGATAATCCCAATATATATGGGGCTATCATGCTCTTGGATTACATGTCTCATAGTAGTTGTTCCCACCCATCCAGTCACGCCATAAAAATACTGGAGCTTTCTGTCCTGACGGAGTTGTGGTGACTGGTAGTATAGGTGGCATTTTCTTCCCTCCCCATCCCCCCCCATGCAATATGTGATCAGTAGGACACCCAGAGGTACAACACAAACAAAAGACAATGGAACCTGATGTGGAATATTGCTGTTGTTGTTGCTGTTGTTATTGTTGTTGTGTGCCTTCAAGTCATTTCTGACTTATGGAGACCCTAAGGCGAAACTATCACAGGGTTTTCTCAGGCTGAGAGTATGTAACACGCTTAGGGCCACCCAGTGAGTTTCCATGGCCATGCAGGGAATCAAACTCTATAGGAAGCTACTGGTATCAGCAGGGGTAATTTTGTAAAAACCAACTCCTGCCCTGGGTTTCAAAAGCCTCTGCTGGTCCTAGAAATTCATGAAGACTAAACCTGGACAAGAATTAGGTAGTCTGGATATTTTTAAAATAATCAGTCCATAGCAGCACAACTCTTGCAGCCTTTTACCAGTCCAGGTGGACCTAAAGAATCACTGAAAATGGATCCAGATTTTTTAAACCTGGTACCTAGGTAAGTATATGTCTAGGAGAAGGGAAGCTGGTCACCTCTAGAAGTTTCAAACGTTAGTTTCCCTAAATCTTAGCCAGCACAGCCAAATATCAGAGATTATGGGAACTGCAGTCCAAAACATCTGGAGCTAAGTACTACTTATTAAGGAACTGGTTCCCTCCAAACTGTTCATCTTATCCTCCTTGCAGTATATACATAAAGCAAACAAAATGGAACTCATAGCTTCATATATATCTATTTTTGAGCTTGAAAAGTTACTATTCTTGACTGTAACTCCCAGAAGTTCCCTACCCATCATAGTGAGAGGCCATGATGTCTGTTGAATTCTGGGAGCTGAATCTTGAAAAGTAACTTTTCCTTTTCCATGCTCTAACCTAATTATACTACTTCTTCCCAAAAGAATGCCATTGGTGTTGGTTGATGGAAAGCACTATATGTGCATTGTTATGGAAATATATTTTACCAAAGGAAATGTGCTGTAAGAACATTTGATCAGTTCTCAGCTCTCCCTTGTCAGTCCTCACATTGAATCACAGTACTCCCCACGCATGATCTCTTAGTCTATTCTTCAGATGCTAGGTACATACTATAATTGAGACCCTTTCCGCACCAGGCTATTAAAACGGTGCAGAGCGACCCCTGATGGATGTCTTCTGAACCGTAGAGTGGACTGGGGTGGACTACTTTTTGTAGTTCCGCACCTCAGTCCGGTTCAGAGCGACTGGAACTGGTCGCGCAGCGTGCTTTTAAAAACCTCTTTTTAGAGGTTTTTAAAAAGCACAGAGCATGCAACTCCGTGTTGCTCCATCCCCGCGCTCCAGTGCAGATTTGCAGGCGTGCACAAGTGTGTGCCTGCAGGTCTGCCGGGGGCGGGCTTTAGGCTGGCGAGCTTCTCCGGTTGATGGAGAGCCTCCACCAACCGGAAGCCGCCATTTTGGATGCCAGAGCAGTGCGGAGCGACGAGCTTGCACTGCTCCTCATGTCGCTCCGTCCCCGCGCTCCAGTGCAGATTTGCAGGCATGCACAAGTGCGTGTCTGCAGATCTGCCAGGGATGGGCTTTAAGCTGGCGAGCTTCTCCGGCTGGTAGAGAGCCTCCACCAACCGGAAGCCACCATTTTGGACGCCGGAGCAGTGCGGAGCGACGAGCTTGCACTGCTCCTCATCCCAACAGACTCACCCGGATGCTAAAGAAGTCCAGTGAGTTGCGTTTTTCGCAGTTCCTTTCCCACGTGAGGAAAGGGCCTGAGTCTCTGTCATACAGCTGTACCTCCACTGATCCAACACTATCTTTGTCTTCTCATTCAACATCCCCTGGCTTCCTTTTGTTCTTCCCAGGGATCAGAACTTCAAATCAGCTTTAGCAAAGTGAAACTAGTATAAGCAGGCAGAGGCTGGGAGATTTGGGAGATTTAGATTTCACTCATTTCCTGCCTGGGCATCCCCCCTAATTCATGACCTTTCAGGCAAAGGAATTTTTCCGTGGATGTACAAAAAGAAAAAGGAAAGAACAGCTCGGCACATAAAGCCATTGGTCTTAAGTCAGCTTTAACTCAGCCTTCTATCCCCCTCTGGCCCAAATATGGGCTGCTTGGTGGCTTCTACCCACCAGTTTTAGAGGCAGAGAAAGTCCACATCTCTGTGCCATAGTTCTGTAACATGTCTGACCTGGGTGGGCCTGTGTTCATTGCAAATGATAGAGCTGAATTGTGACACATACTCATCCTGCTTTATTCACTGGTATCAGTTGCAGCTAGGTCAGCATATCAAGAAGGGCTTAGTCACTGGCCATTCAGAGAATAACGGAACTTGGTAATGTTACTTTTTTGGATGAGATCTTCCAAAATCCTCCACTGGCCATGCTGGCTTGTGGATTTTGGGAGTCTGAGCCCACCTCCCCAAAAAACTTGTCCAAGTTTTGGAACAGAATGAGGAAAATTCTGCAGAGGGTGGTCACAGGGTAGAGGGCAGACGACCACACATTCTTATATATGAACACGAGTGAACACTTGTACATACAGGTGAACAAATCCAAATGTTGCAGTGATGACAGCATTATTTCAGTGGGAAGTTGTCCAAGGTTGGTTGTGCTGAAAAATGCCAGATTTCTGTAAAGTCATATATATCCCAGCCAGCTCTCTCATGGCTTGATAATTTACTTCCTCTTTTACCAAGAGAGGGTCCTTCACATATCCAAACAGGCAAAGAAATGGAGTCATATCTTACATATCTTATTTTGTTAGATATAAGAGATTAACAAAAATGTACACAAAAAAATTAAGGGAGACTGCATTATGAAACTGCTGAATTTAGGCTTATTAAGAAATCCAATGTTATCCATTTAGGTGTTGGTAGACATAATGGTTTCTTTCCCCATGACAGGTTTTAAAAAAACAACAAAAAATATTGTCTTTAAGGCAAGAGCATTTGTTGGTCTTGTGGCAAAAGACTAACTCACTAACATCCACCCCTTTGGAGTTGTAGATATTTTGTTGTTAAATTTAAGTTGCACCCTACATCATGAAATTGCAGGGCAAAGTAGAGGTAAAATCCACTTAACAATTTATAATCAGAAACAATGAAAACAATTTAAACAGACTAAAAGCAATTCATTTAGCAACGCCAGGGTGATATGGGTGTTACCAATTGTTGTAACATTTGTTGAGAGGTTGGGTATGCAAACATTTCATCTTTAAATTAATGGTTCATACTGTGCTTTTTGCATTCGCTGGTATTTGACTCCACTGTTTACATTTTTCTCTCTCGTTGCATGTACATTCATTCATCTGATAAAAAGGTTCTACTCAACCAAAACTTATTCTATAATTTGCAATTTTTTAAGGAACCACAAGACTCTTTGTTGCTTTTGGTGAGGGAAAGGCATTGACTACTTATGTCACATGCTTGGAGTCTCTGCTGTGACATTGAACATCAGATTCTTGGATTGAGACCTTGCATGACAAGCTGAAATTGCTGAAACTCTCTCTTCTTCAAAGCTATAAATCTGTGGGAGTGCTGCCCATTTTTGCCTCTGGCCAGCCTACCTGCCAGTAAATCCTGACTCTCTTTCTTTCCACTGCTGTGTTACAGAGTGTCTTTTCAATTCAAATAGAGCAACAATGAGGCCTACCATGACTGATCACTGTCCTGAATAAATTAATATACCTACATTAGAATGCTGCCACAGAATCCCTTGTTACAGATAGGAGTGGCTTGGCAGAGGTGAAGTAGAAAATCTTTCCTAAAGGTATTGCTGAGCTACACAATCTGTGGCCTTCAAGATATTATTGGATTATAACACACATCATCCCTGACCTTTGGGCATGTTGTCTGAGGCTAATAGCTGAGTTGCTGAGTCCAAGATCTAACAATACACAGTTTTCTCACTCTTGCAAGTGACCAAAATCTATTTGATCTAAACAATATAAGTCAGCATATGTCTTTTTAATCAATCTCCCACTTCAAAAACATGCACTTACCTTCCATATAGGAGCATAGTCTATGTTAACTGTGCTAAGGGGTTGTTCTTGGGATGCCAGAAATTTCTGGTCAGTTCATACACAACACTTGGTACAACATATAGCCCTTGTAAATATGGCATAGATCATTCTCACATAAGCATCATTGGCACCTGATGTGCCCAACCTAAGGTGTTGTTTCTATTAGAAGAAAAAAATGCCTCCTATCCCCTTCATATCCATGGGTTTGCCGGAAATTTTTGTCAAAGTTATGGTTTGTTTTAGGGCTTTTTTTAAAAAAAAAAGTTGTATAAAAACAGTGTGCTCTCTCTAACTCATGGAGAGAAATACATGTAATATGGCACTGAAAACAGAGAAAGCAGTAAATAGTGAAAAGACTGTACCTCCACCATACACCTAATTTTTAAAAAATATCTATTATGAATGGATGAAATACTAAGTTATTGTTTTCCATTTGGGCAAATATTGCAGCATGGATAAAATATGACTGGGGTATTGAACTGCATAAGGTGTAGAAAGTCTTCGACAGCATATCTGCAGACCTGAAACACTAACAAACAATTTCTTCTTTCTGGCAAGCATTATTCTGTAAGGAGGTTAAGAATCTCTGAAAGACTTTCTCTCTTGCCAGATTCTCTGTAATCTCTGGTGAAGTCATTGCAGCAAAAAGTAATGTTGTTCCTACTCATAACAAATTGTGGACAACTTTTAACTTCCAAGCTATAATTGTAGATAAACCTCTAAGTCAGCATCTCCTTGCGACCAGGTCGGTACTGACCTCTGTACAAATTCCTGTATGGATGGAAGTGAGATACACCATAGAATATTTATGATGTACCTTTGTGCTTAATTTCATAAGTTCATATAGCAGTAGATTAATTAGTGACGGATATGCCTCAGAATTCTCCCTTTTTAATCCTTGTTGCAGCAACAGCTACTCCTCAGGGACCAGTTCTGTAGCAAATCTTTATTCTGGTTGGAATTTGTTAATAAATTTCTAATCCAGGAGAGGGCGCTGTAGATGCCAGTATCTTGGCTACTACAAAGCAGTAGAGCATGTTTCAAGCTGCAGTATCCCAGGTTCTGATAATTTTAGTCTCTCCTCCAAAAAAGGTTAAGGCTGCTATTCATAGGGTTTTCACAGAATACCTACATATACATATCTCTCCCATGTGTACCAGAGCTCACCACTGTCTTCCCATCACACTGCCTAATATCACTGAGCATCAACATCCATCATTATTCTCGTTCCTCACTTCTGCTTGTCTGTCTCTGACTCTTAAATAATAGAATCTTTCAAGGATTCCATCTCTTGAGAGATTTACTGGGTTAGAAAAATCCAGTGGCCCTATAGAAGCCCAAGCCATTTTGGCATGTAACCTAGAGCCAGCAGTTTACTCACACGGAGTCTGAGGTGCCGGATGCCATTTGTTGAGCCAAATATGTCAAAAAAGTGTCAAGCAGCTAGATTCAGTTTCAAAAATATTCCATGGCTCTTTGAGCATCTTTCTAAGCAGGCTCTTTTAAGCATACCCATACTGTGGCCTGAATTCTGTAGGTCAGTCCCAACCAAAACAGACCCATTGAATCAATTGTTGCCTGCCTTCCAACATTTCACAGATGAAAACTGTGTGGTTGAGCAACATCAGAGTGTGGTCAAGATGGCAAAAGTTATTAATGAGGAGGAACACCCAAGATATGAAAGGCTGCAGCAGATTGCTTTTTCCTGAGCCACCGGGAAGGACAAGACTCTGCTCTGTTCTCTCCTCTTTCCTCTTGTGAGTTAAGTTCAGTCTACTTTTGCACTTTAAACTCATTTTGCAGCAGCTGAAATAAGCTGAGACAAAGGGGGAAAGTAGGAAGAGGAGAGAGAAGTTAGGACATGTAAAAGCAGCTGAAAAACGTGGGACAAGAGAGGATTAATCTAGACTGTCCCTGCCAAACCGGACAGTTAGAGGGTATGTTGTTGAGGGATGCATCAACACGTAAGTAAATCCCATTGATTAAATAGGTCTATTTTAATCAGGACTAACAACAGAATTCCAGTTAGTATCTCCACTGATGCTGGCAAAAGGAGGGGGAGGTAATTCAATTTTCATTGTATACAAGCCCCCAATGACATGTACTTATTAAATGAAACAGCCAGTGATAACTAGTATGTTTCAGTCCTAGAGGCCAGACTTTCATGTTGTCTAATTATGACCACAGCTAAACTACACTGTGTAATACAGACACACACCCAGGAGTCATGAACAGGTCACCAGTGGAAGGAAAAATGCATTTGTAAATCATCCTTCCGCCCCATAAATTTTTTTTTAACAATTCAAATATGGTAGAAGTCTGTTGTTACAGCCATTTGTCTCAGGGCACCCTTTTACTGCATTTGGTGATTTATTTCTATAGGAGATCTTATGTGTTTGAAGCTAGCAGGCTGGGCCCAAGACATTCTTTTAAGCCATTTCCGCACTAGACTGTTATAGCGCTATGATTCCATTTTCAACACCCTATGGAATCCTGGGGTTTGCAGTTTGCCCCTCCTGAAACTGCAAACCCCAGGATTCCATAGAATGTTGAAAGTGGAATCATAGCGCTATAACAGTCTAGTGCGGAAATGGCCTTACTTGAGGCAGACCAGAAAAAGAATTCCCCACCTACCCACCCAAGTCAAAGTTTACAATGATTAAAGCCAGCCAAATTATTTTGTCATATGAGGCAGAACATCTCACAAAAACCACCCCTCCCTGGAAGTAAAAATAAAGAAAAAATTAAATAACCAACAATTTGCAAAAATTAAATAACCAACAATGACACCTACAATCTGCTGCCTGAGGCAGCTGCCTTGCCTTGCCTCGCCTTGCCTCATGAAAGCTAAACCTCAAGCCATTCAGTTGGACATGAAAATTCTCTTATCTGTTCCAATGAAATTATGATGGTGGTAGTTGTAATGGTGGATCCTTACCTCTAAAAATAAGTCAACAGGACTAAGTCCAAGTTAGTTCAGGTGTAAATTTTCCCAACCTGTAGCCTATGAAATGTGGATTAATGATTTAATTACCACCGGACAATCTAACACTAAAGAAGGAGAGTCTTTTTGGAGTAATTTAATAGATTTGTGTATAGCCTTTCATAACATTTTTCTCTTCGAGCAGCTTACAATGCTGATATTTCTGCCTTATCAGAGTCAACAGGTAAATTTTGTCAGGAATAAGGCATAATCCAAAGACACATGACTTAGCCACCGAGTGGAAACGAAACAGGCTGGACCTGGGCAGTATTTGGATGCACTGTGTGAGTTCCATGTTTGCCATTATGAGAAAGGTGGGATTTAAATGCCACCAATGATAATGTCCTCTGTAGGCCCAAAACTTTCTATGGGATAATTCCTAGCATGGTGTGAGGAAGTTGAGGAGCACAACTAAAAGCTAAGTAATTAGAATGGTTAATTACATCATATAAAAGAAGCTGAGCAGTTACCACCACAGATGTTACTACACAGGCTAAATCACTTCTAGCAGCCTCCTAATAACACAAACTGTTTCTAAAAATCTGAGTCACACTGCAAGGGAAAAGCACATGATAACCCAGTGGGAGATTCACCATGAAATGAGATAAGGGCCTAACTATGTTTCCCAGAGGTGTGGTTTCATAGTGAATTCTCTGCAGGATGGACAGAGGTTGAGTGTTATTCACACACACTTGTTTTCCCACACTAACAAACTTATCTATGCCAATGCCATTGAATCCACTGACAGTTTGCAACCTGTTCTCCTATACTGCTTGCCCACAGCACTGCTAGTCTTTGCAAAATGAGGAGCAAAAACAGAAAGGCAAAGAATGTAAAAAGGAAAGGTTTTTAAATATGCATCCACGCAACTAACAAGTGGCTGTGCAATTTCACTTTCTTGTTTCCTGAAGCCTCTGTAGCAAATTGCAGGTAACTGCCGTGTGTGCAATCATGCCAGGACAGCACACATAAATTAGACAAAACAGACAAATGTGTGTTCTTCTCACATGAAAATATGCACATAAGCTACGTGCGTGCAGTTATCTAAATAAAATACATATTATCTAGAAAATTTATTTGACATGAAATTATTGGTCTTCGGTTTTCAGTCTAGTTGCTGAAGGGCCACCATAATCTGAGCTGAGCTGCTGAATTATTCTGTGTATAGACAAACAGGTATTGCTGGAGAGGAACTCTTGGGCAAACCACTGAGAGCACCTGATCTATAAAACAGGAATATTAAAGACAATTGCCTAAATCTAATTATTAGTACCAAACAAAGTAGATCTACTAAATTAATAGGATGTATATTTTACCAAATTCCCATTGATTTAAAGTGTCTAGTTAAAACTAACAACTAGATTTAACTTATAGCATGTAGGCTCTTTGTAAAGAATAAGAGTATTGTTTGTATGTAGCATATTAAAAGTGATACAAGCATAATAGTTTTAAGAACATTTGGTAATTACAGAACTTACCTACACATACCAACTCGTATTCCACTGAGATGCAACTATTATTGTCACTAATAATGTTTGCAGTCTCTGTATCTATATTTATAGAAACTTATAATGGAGTTCCCAAAATGCAACAACCATAGATGCATTTGAAGAAAACTGTAGTCGTCCAGCTGTACCACAGGATCACAAGTGATGGGGAAAATGTCTATGATGACAGATGGCAATAACAAGCACAGGAAGAATTGAAACAGCATCCTGTGTTATATACTGCCACTGGAAAGTACATATAAAAAGAGAACTACTGCTCCTGGAGTCTAGTATTCATAATAGACATTTGCGACAGAAGGATGAAAGAAATTATTCCCCGGCCATGTTAGGAGTATGCATAGATAAATGTACTGGTGGTACATGGGTTGTCAGAGCAACACTTCACAAATAAGAGATGCATGGGTGAGAAAAAAAGGGATATCTGTGATATTTTACACAAAGTGCGAAGAAAAAAGGGTGTAATACCCTAAAGGCACCAGATCCTCTTTAATCTTAAAAGCTAGGCAGGGTCAGCCCTGCTTAGTATTCTGATTGGAGAGCATCAATGAATACTAGGTGAGGTAAACTATATTTCAGAGGAAGGAACTGGCAAAACCACCTCTGAGTGTTCCTTGCCCAAGAAAACCCTAAAGAATTCATGTGGGCATCATAAGTCAACAGGTGACTTTGAAGGCATATACACACAGTCACAAAGAGGAGAAAAGAAAGATTGTAAATCTTTAAAATAAAAAGAAATGCTGTTTAGACCCTTCTTTTTTTCTTTTAAAGTGTGAAATCACAGGACAGAAGAATAAGTTGAACAAAATATAATAACTGCAAAATGACATTGGCAAGCATACTTTGGATCAGGAGAAGAGAAGCAAGGAAGGGTCATAATTTGCAAAACGGATTTCTTAATTTGGTGTCAACAAAACCAGCCATGTTAGTTCTGATTCTTGAATCTATCACTTTCACCATACTTGTTTCTCCACAGACATCTTAAATGTCTTTTTTTTTCTTTGCCTTGCACTTTTACGTAGAGATTGGAAAAGCTTATTTTTGAACAACAGCTCCTAGAATTTTTGGCAGTGCTGGCTGGGGAATTCAGGGAGTTATCACCCAAAACTGTTCCAAGTGCTGCTTGTTCTTAATGTAGAAGATAATATGGAAGAGTTGCATTTTGGATTTTGGCCAAATGCATGTTTCACATTAACAATAAAAATGTTCACAATAAAAAATAGGGTGAGATTAAAAACATTGATCATCAGGGTTTTTTTAGGCCCAGGGATATAAACTAAACTCTGCTTGTACAATATAAGATGGTTTTCATGATTTTAAACAGAATTCCCCTCCCCTTCTGTCACTCCTTTCCTTACTCTAGAATACATTTGTAGCTGATATAATCTATATAAAGCAAAGCATATCCCACCAAATGAAAATCAATGGTCTTAAACAGTCTAAATCTAGCCTTTCCGCCTCAAGTGGATCAAATGAACATTGTGGGAATGAGCCACCAAATACCATGGTGTTGTGAATCCCCTGTTTATTCTAATGCAGCTTGAGTAAAAATCCCACCAAACCTCGCTGAAAGAAGCGTCGAAGCTAATTTTTCTGATTTGTGTGTGTCTTGGGTCAGGGCAAAAAATGACCTTGATTCCAAAGTAATATTTGAGGGCTCAAATACTGCCATATTAGAATTTCACGGCAGAATTACGAAGCAAAATTGCATTTCAGTTTTTCAGCAAGGGAGTACACACTCTAAAAGAGAGAGAGAGAAAGCCTAAAGTGTATTTTAAGGTAATATTTATTTTAAAATATTTCTGCTGATTTTGAAGCGCTGGCAGCGGGGTATTGAAAAAATGAAGAAAACGTGTACAGCCATGTTAGTGGGGAGAGACACAAGGAAGTCTCTGTTAGCAAAAGCAAATAAGGCAAAGCAAATAAAGACATAACTCAGACTTTTTTCAAAAAAGAAAGAAGGCGGCAGCCATGTTGATTTGGCCCACAGGTCACTGTCATGTGTGCTAGTAGGATATGTTGTGACTGTTCTTCTGAAGCCAGAACAGGGCTGTCCCTACCATTAGGCAAAAGGAGGTGGCTGCTTTAGGCAGCAAATGTCCGGGAGCGGGTATGGGAGCAGCACCAAGATGCCAAAGGACAGAGCTATGTGCACCGCGTGGCTTGCTCTGTGCTTCCAAAGTAAGCCTCTTGCCCTCAGTTGAACTGGGTGATGCAGCTCTGCTGTCAGTTTTGATAGTTAGAGTCAACAATTTGTCCAAAACTAGGGGGAAAGGAGGGATATTAACATTATCAACGACAATAACAGCAGCGGCAACAACAATTCTGGCTGAAGGCAGCCCAAGACCTTTTCAGTCCTGAGGTAAAGAACAAGGTGGTGTTCAGAACCCCTGCTAGTCCTTAACCTCAGGACTGAAAAGGTCTTGGTCCACCTTAAGCCAGAACTGTGTTGTGGTTGTTGTGCTTGTGGTTATTGTTGTTGCTGTTGTTAATATCTCACCTTTTCCCCAGTTTGGGACTCAAGGCAGTTTACAAGAGTTAAAAGCGATGTAGCTAAAAAAAATATACCAAATATACAAGTCAAGAATATAATTAAACCATCCATAAAATTAAAACCAATTAAAATACAGTCAGCATTTGCGGGTTTCATTTTTGTGGATTTGATTATTCACGGATTATTTGCTGTCAGCTCTGCTGCTGCCCTATATCATTTTTAATACGGACTGCAAGCATCATGAGACTGAGAAACTGCAAACGAGGCTTGTAAGTCCCTATTTAAAACGGTGTGGGGCAGCAGTGGAGGTGGCAGTAAGGCCCACCAGCCACCCTCTTTTGCCTTGTGAAGGAGCCCTGAAGTCTCAAAGAAATCCACAGTGGGTTGAATATGGTGATCATACTTTTTTGTGTGTGCTAAATATGGTTTGGGAGGGCCTAGAGTTATTTACATTTTTTAAAAAAACTTTCACGGGGGTCTTGTGCCTCTAACCCTAGCAAATGTGGAGGGATGACTGTATATAATTCTTAAAAACAACAAATAAACAAAATACCGACAGTACAGCACAATCCTGCAGGACACAAACTCCCTGAGCAGTGAGCCTTCAAAAGGCCTGCTGAAATAAAAGTCTTAACCTGCTTGTCGAAAGATAGCAAGGTTGGCATCAGTTTAACCTCTCTTGGAAGGGAGTTACAGAGCCTCGCAGCGGCCATTAAGAAAGCCCTTTCCTGTGTTCCCACCAAATGTACCAGAGGTACCTGGGAGGGTGAGAAAGAGAAGATCCTCCCCAGCAAATCTCAAATTATGCAAGCAGGACCCAAAAATAATTTAAACAAATATCAAGGACCATAATATTAAAGTGAAACGCAACATTAGCTAGAGCTCTGCCATAATCAGTCAGTACCTGCAACCAGAGACATAAGATGGTGTCCAGCTCTTTTGACTCTAGAGAGCACAGTTAGAATTCCCATATCAATATTAACAAATCCTGATTGTGATGTGTGGTGGAATCCTAAACAGGTTTATTCATATATCAATTCCAGTGTTCAATGAGCCTTGTTCCTTAGACAGTGAATTGAAGATTACTAGCTAAACTCTCAATGTTATGAGACTATAAGATAACTATAATAAGCATAATAAGAATGAAATGCAACCATTAGCTGAACAAAATCTAGACCCAAAGCTATCACTGTCACTCCATTTACAGTTTCACTAATCTGATTAATTCTAGATGGGTTAAAAAGCCACTGGCAACAATGTGACACCATCACAGGGGTTGTAGTTACAAAAGTGAACGCTATTCCGTTCTTGGAAAACAGTTTTTTTGCCTCCCTCTCCATTCTGCAGAAATAGATTATTTTAGATATCTGATATTGAATTCCTTGTTGGATTTTGTATTATGCAATATTTTATACAATATTTTATACTGCTAAATCCTTACATTTTTGCAATGGCTAAATATTTATTATGCTGAAAAGTCCTAACAAAAAGCATGTGGGACGGTCTTTTAATGGTTTGTAGCTGATATTGCATAACAAAGTAAATGAAGTAAAGGCATTTATAGTTAGTCTCCACTCCATCTACTCCTTTGTTTAATGTACAAGCTAGGTATATAGCCATCATACCCAAATACACCTTACAGATACAAGCACAGAGGAAAATGGGTGGTCTCATTGATGTATATCACATCAGGTTCTTACTGATAAGCAGGTTTATACTTATATCAACAATAAAAATGAGTTTTTAAATCTGTAACTGGTAAAAAACAAAGTCCCTTCCTCTCCAAAATCATTATTTAACAAACTTCGAGAAAAGTGAAATGAGTCATCATTTTGTACCAGTAACAAATCGTAGAGGCTCAGTGATACGAGCAATTATTTTAAAGTGTAAATGAAATATTTCAAATTGTTCTCTGCTGTTAGGATTGAATTAAAATGATTGTGCCTTTTCAGAAGAAGTTAACCCAGCTGAGTTCAATGGGACCTGCTCCTTGAGAAGAACGTATGGGAATGTTGTTCAAATCTATCTGGAGGTCAAAACAACAGATAGTTTGGTCAGACTCTGTATAAGGCAACTCCCATTGATACTAAACCTGATAGGTACGACCAAGACATTTTGTGGCCTAAGACAACCTAGCCATAGTTCATAGCCACAGCCTAACCACCAACCTGGAAAATTGCAGCATAATCAGCCAGGGTGCATAGGATCCAAGCCCATACAAGTTGTGCTGGCACAGAAAAGAGAAAATTCCCTTAAAAACCTTTCACTTTCCCTGAAGGCCAATACAACAATATGCAATAATAGCAATAACTCAACAACAATATGCAACAGTATACAATAAAAACAGCTAACTATCAATTTTGCTCTTTTTTCATGAAACTTAGAATCTGCTACCTGAAATGGTCACATTAATCTGCCTAGTAGTAAATTTCACACTGATCATGATTATGACTACTGCTTCTATGTCTGCTGATGGTACTAAAAGCTGTACTATTGGTAGTAGCAGTATGTGTACTGAACAACATGTGCAGGGAGTGACAAGTGTGGAGTGTAAAACATTAACATAAAATAAAGTCTGGCCAAAAACAGCAAAATTTACCCCCAAACACCCTTGTAGCCTAATATAAGAGTAAAACAATTTATAAACACAAGATAGAATGTATACAGATTCACAGCAAAATATAAACAGGTTATCTAAAATAGTTTCATGGGGACTGAGAAAAATGTAGATGTGGGAAGGATGAATGAGTCAATACTAAGCCTTAGAAGTGTTGTTTGTGATTATTCCACTCTCCCATTTTATATGAGCATTCCATTTTCTTCGAGTTGTTCTATGGAACATGAGTTGGAAAAGGTATTCGGTCAGATAAAGAAAGAATAAAAATAGAAATCTCCTGTAGGTTATGATCTCCCTTACTGAAGAGATAAACTGAAGTCATTGGAAAGGATCAGTCTAGAGTTTGCATTTTAATGTTTGTGTCTGGTTTCTTTAGCCAATACCTGTGCTTCTTTAAAAGAAGGATTGTCTGTCAGACATATCGCAGCTGAAAACAGAGGGGGGGGGAATAGAGACCAAAACCATTTTTGTGAAGCACAGTGCGTAAAAACTCTGGGGTGAAAATGGGCTGTGCCTCCGACAATTTTAGAGAGATGACAAAGAAGCATTTCTATATAGAGCGTGCCTTATGGTGAGTGACAGCATTTAGTTCAGTATTATCTGTGCTGACTGACTGATAATGGCTCTCCTCATATCAGGTCAAAATCTGTCTCGGCCCTAACTTGCAATGCTGAAGATCAAAACTTGGAATTTTTGCATGCAGAGCATGTGCTCTACTACAGAGCCACGGCCCTTCCTCTTCTAATTACTGGCGGGAGTTATTCATGAACAAGAATGCAAGGGGCATAAAGTGAAACCCTTGGCTCTACATCACATGTGTGTAGCATTGCTCCCCATAGAGAAATTGCTCAGCAAAGCTAATCACATGAACTAGACCTAGCTGCTTATTTAGATCCCTAGAAGGAGTTAGGGTGTGGATGGGGGAAGGTCTTTGAAAACAACCGCCATGGCCAGATCTTGGGATTTCAGTCTGTATGTTTTACTTATGTTTCATTTATCCCCTGAAAGCCACGGGTCATGTGATAATATGAAAACTGCATCTTCCATTTTGTTTTCTTTTGTATGAAACTATTTAAAAAAAAAAAAAAACTCAGATTTTCAAATGAAGATGGAAATCCAAACCAGAACCCAGAGGAGTCAACTCAAAAGGAAAGTAGCTAATTTAAATTTTCTTTCAGAGCTAGCGCACATAAACTGTGCTATACCAAAGCAGAAGTCAAAAGGACATTGTTCATTAATCAGATCCACTTTTAAGACTGATAAACACGATCTGTTCAAAGTATACCTTGTTGCATTTCAGACTCTGCAGGGAAGTCCGGCTCAGCAAAGTTGTCAAGGCAACAATGCAATATAGATCTCCACAAAATGCAGAAAGATTACCCTGCCTGACTAATGAAATGCCATATTGCTTGACCAATGAAATGCTATACTGGCCACCTATTTTTTAAGAAAGTTGGTTGATATATATTCCAAAGGAATATTATGCCCCAAAAGCCAGGTTTTACATAAAAAGAGAAACTACTTACAGGCAGAAGCTGGATTTTTTTGTTTGTTTTTTGTTTTGGATGGGAAACTCTGGAAGTTGTGGTTTAAAAAAAAAATTCACAGAGTGGGTCTCAGGTGAAAAGAAATCACATGCCACATTCCCCAAGGCAGTAAGTTCAATAAAGCCATAGAATAAAGCCATGATACTAACAAGTGACTTCTCCCCATCTTGCTTTGAGACTGGTTTGTTTGAACTCACTTGTGAATCCTCTGTTTGCAGGTCTTGGGGGCAAGCGCAGTACCGCAGCTGTTATAATCACTAATGTCCCAGGCACTTTTCTATAGGTACTCATGATATTTTCACAACTGCATTCAAGACAGCATTCTAAATGGCTATGGCCCCTGTAGTACCGGGAAATAACCACATTTTTCCAGGAGCTATATAGTGCAGTTTGAATACTGGGAAAACGTGGTATCTCTGAAACAAATGCTTCCTTAAAGGAAGATGCCCAGATCCCATGTGGCAGATGAGCAAGACAAACAAATCAGATGGATAATCCCCTCAAAACACTTAACAGTGCAATCCTATGCATGTTTGCTCAGGAATATGCACCACAGTGTTCAGTAAGGATTACTCCCAGGCAAGTGTGTATAGGAATGCAGCCTTAGGAGATCTACTATACGAATTCACATATGCACATCAGTAAGAAATGTCATGTGTCTGCTCACTATTTCAGCAGATGCTCATTTGTCTCTACAATATAAAGTAATACAATTCTGTAGACAAAAACAAACCCAAGTTCCGATGAACTGATCACCCAAAAGTAATGAATTCACCACAAAAGATTGTGGTTCAATGACAACATAGGGAACCTTATCTTTTCATTTTAGCATCTTTTTTCACTTTTCCTGTTTTGCAATTCCATTAGCCTTTTTCCCCCAAAGCTTTTTGTTGTCCCAATATTTCTTGCATGTCACATCCTAAATCCATACCACTTTCTGTCAATCACCAGTTTTATTGATGCCCGTAGTAAACAACAATGAAATGAGGGACACAACTTTTTCCCTTCTTAAACCTGCTCCCCACCAACACTACCATTAATACCCAGTCTGTCTTCAAGATTTTGGTATATTTAAAGAAGTTTTTGAAAGCTGGTTGGTAAAAGTGCAACAGCCAGGTGCTCCAAGTTCCAAGTGCTCTAAAGCGAACTTCCACAAATCATGAGACTGACTTAAAACCACAAATTAAAAATAAGTGTCTGTATGTGTGTGTCACATGTGTGCCTGCATGCCCACACATTTATGTGTTCATGTGCACATATCACTTTGCTGTTCAGCCTTTAAACCAGGAAAGTAACATTTGTTTTTTGTTTTTCCCCCAGTGAAGAACACAGATTCATATTTGGATTCAAAATTGCCCTGATTTTCTCACCATGATTGTTTATTTCAGATTTAAGAATTGTCAAAAGTCATCATGTCAACAGTAAGCACTCTCCAGAAGAAGAGAGCCTCATGGACTAATGAGGAGACAAAACTTTAGGCGACAACCAAAAGTGTACACAGAAGCAATGCAAAAGGTTTAACTTAGCAGGCAAGGTACATAATGTCTGAAAAACCAACTCATTGGCATGCATTTTACTGTGCAGTGAACCAGGCCTTGAGATGGAACAGAAGAGTATGCAAAATCAAAACAGGGACTATGTCCAGAGCTTTGAAAAATCACCTTTTTGGACTACAGCTCCTGGAATCCCCACTGCCCATGCTAGCTGGAGGATTCTGGGAGTCATGGCTCAAAAAAAAAAAAAAAATCACATTTCCAAGTTCTGACTAAGTTTTGTATTGGCAGCATGTAGCCAACATAGCCAGTTTCTTTTGTGCTTCCTTCTATTGGCTGTTCCTCTTTACCTGGATCATCCAACTTGCTTTGCCTTTAGCACCATGCTGCATAAAGATAGACCCAAAGAGCTTTCTGACCTTCTGCCCCTCCATAGCATACCTCAGTTCTCCCCCCAAGTTATATGCTTTTTTCCCACACTTCCAGGCATTCTTACCTCCAGAGCTTCCCAAGGGTCTTACTAAGCTCTGCATTGTGGAGATGAGGATACTGGTCTGCCAGCTTCCTCCGGGCAGCTTGTGCCCACACCATGAAGGCATTCATAGGCCGCTTGACATGGGGCTTGCTCTTGCTGCTTCCATTGACCCTCACAGGCATGGGCACCAGGGTCCAGTCGTAGCCGCTCAATACCTGGCTCACTGCCTCCCGGATGCACACTGGGAACTTATCATCATCCGCTTCTGAATCCTGCTGTTCCTTTTTCACCTTCCCCATCTCACCACTGCTGGAATTGGTAAGGTGAGTGTTGGCATCCGATGCCATGGAAGGTCCTGGCGAAAGGCAGTGGTGGTCTTCAGAACCCACAGGACTCATCTCCACCTCAGAAAGGTCTTGATCATCTGTCATGGTTTATTTTTCTTTTTTACTCCTCAGATATTACAACTTCAAAACTGAAACCACACGAAAAGAAAAGAAAAGAGAAGTGTGAATACTAAAACTGAAAAAGCACTAAAAATGTTCCAATAATCTGGCAAAAACCAGTAAATATTTAATAAAAATATGCACAGGAAGCATACTGCCTTATACATCTTTTTATGCTAACTACAAAATCTGTGATCAGCAGTGAGTGAGCGAGCAAAGATTTCAAATTAATTAGAAACAGCTGCTGTAAAGTTTCTAATATAAAAACCCATTTTTGGGTGAGCACGTTAGCCACAAACAAAGATTTAGGAGTCTTGAGAAGACCCAAAAAGCAACCCCTACATTCTAATTTCTCCTTCTAAATTCCAATTCCAAAGATGGCTGGAGCTGTCAATTTAAACTTACTTTGAGATTAGTGTCAAGAATATTGACAATTGGGGAGAAATGGATGGTTTTAGCATTAAAGGATCAAAATGCAAATACCTTACAAATGTCTAAGAAGTACATTTCATAGTCTGTCTTTAGCACATGATACCTTTCAAAGCAGACCAGGTAAAAGGCATCACAGAGTGGGATGGAAATATTTTGGCTTCATGTTCTCTTCCTGTTTTACTTATGCTCTAAAATTTATTTAAAATATGACTTTTAGCAAAGTCAAAGCTTCAGTTCACGGTCGCTTCTTGCCTCTGTAACTTCTTATAAAGTTTCTGCCAGATATTAGCCAACCTCTGGGAAGCAACACTTAAAAATAAAGTGGACACCATCACCAGTTTTTTCTTTCTTTCTTTAAACGAACTTAGCCAAATGAAAAAAGTTGACTGCCTTTGAAATTAGCAATTTTTGGTTCAAAGATCATTTGAAGAGAATAGCAACAGCTTTTGTCTGGCAAAGAAAAACTGAAGGAGAAAGCTGTCAGATATTTTAAAAACAAGAGAGAGAATGAAAAAGAGGGAATGAGTCACCAAGTTCAGGTAGGAAAACTTACATCGGTCGGCTGTCGGGCAAATCCTGAGAGAACTGTAATTTGTATCCCAATAGCCTCTCTGTTCTCCTTTCACAAGCCTGGTGGCTTACAGGAGCTGTGTGCTGAGGGAACTCTCAGACAAGTGCCATTCCTAGGGGGAGGCTTGGTTTTTCCTAATACCCTGCATGAATGTCTCTGTGACTGGCTTGCTGCTTAACACTGGGGGAGGGAAAGGCAGAGGGTGGAGCTATGAGCTCTTTATGGCCCAAATACATTCGTTGTATGCAGGCAGGAGATTCTTAGGCACCCCTTCACACACACTGCATTTTCGCCCCCATCTCAAACCCACACTTGCTCAGAAAGACGTGATGACTGGCAGACAACTTTTAATAAATTTGTCTTACCCTGGGTCCTTAAACATCAGGGGTTTGTTAGCTTTGTTTGTTAGGCCGCTGGGTCTCCTACAGCATAAGAGAGATCCATGTCTGAGGGTTGCTTCTTCATACATGCCTGCATGCAATGAATAACCTATGTGTGAGAGAAACATCACGCATGACAACTGTACACATGCTTGTCGCTGTATATATTTTGCAAGGCTGCCTCAGCCAGTATGGACACAACTATGCCACACTGCCTTCACTGTAGATCAAAGTGAACCACTGCAGCAGGTCCAGAGGCCAGTTTTCTACCTTGGGGGTTCCATTGGAAGCCATGGAGGCTGCCAAAAAAGCCAAAACACTAAAACAAAAATCCAGAAGTATCCAGAAGTAATATGCTTTGGGTTTTGACTAATAGTACAGTCATTCCTCCACATTTGCTAGGGTTAGGGGCACAGGATCTCTGTGAAAGTGAAAAAAAAAGTGAATAACTCTAGTCCTCCCAAACCATATTTAACACACAAAAGAGTATGATCACCATATTCAACCCACCATGGAGTCCTTTGAGGCATCAGGGTTCCTTCACAAGGCAGAAGTGGATGGCTGGTGGGCCTTACTGCCACCTCCACTGCTGCCTCACACCATTTTTATAGGGACTTACAAGCCTCATTCACACTTTCTCAGTTTCACGAGGCTTGCAGTCCCTATTAAAAATGGAACAGGGAGGCAGCAGAGGTGTCAGCAAATAATCTGTGAATAAGCAAATCCATAAAAGTGAAATCTGCAAATGCGGAAGGCTGACTGTAGTAGTGAGGATACAACCTATTTGAAGAAGTAAATTGCCACTTATGAGAGCTTGTAAGACAGGCAATTCATCCCAAATTTTTTGTCCGAAAAAGGGCACCTAGGAAGTCTGCAGGGACCCATAGCAGCACAAACAGCCCTGAAGGCCACGCATGACGCCAAGACTACTCTGCCTATCTTTGGTGTAGATAGATCTTGTTACTCACATGGCAGACTTTTGCAGACTGAGGTTACCTTAGAGCACTGTCTCCAGTTCTGGGCACCACAATTCAAGAAGGATATTGACAAGCTAGAAGGTGTCCAGAGGAGAGTGACCAAAATGGTAACCAGGAAACCATGCTCTATGAAGAGCAGTTTAGGGAACTGGGTATGTTTAGCCTGGAGAAGAGAAGGTTAAGAGGTGACATGATAACCATATTTAAATATTTGCAAGAATGTCATAAGGATGATGGAGCAAGCTTGTTTTCTGCTGCTCCAGAAACGAGAACACAGAGCAATGGCTTCAAAGTACAGGCAAAGAGATTCCATCTAAAGATTAGGAAGAACTTCCTGAAGGTAACAGCAGTTAGACAGTGGAATTCACTGGCTTAGAATGTGGTGGAGTTTCCTTCATCGGAGTTTTTTTTAAACAGAGGCTGGATGGCAAACTGTTGGGAATGCTTTGATTATGTATTCCTGCCTGGCAGAAAGTTGGACTCAGTGGCCCTTGTGGTCTGTTCCAACTCTATGCTTCTATGGGCATTTCCACACGGGCATATTGCCCACGCTAGAGCGACCTCTCCTGGAGGTCTTCTTCACCGGGGTCTGCGCTAGAGCAGTTAAAAAAAGTGAGGTTCTAGACCTCAAACTGCTCTAGCGCAGCCCCGGGGGTGGCGCTGTGAGTTTTATAAAAACCACCTTCAAAAGTGGTTTTTATAAAACTTACCTGCGCTGCCCCATAGCAGCCTCCGGCGAAGAACTGCAGAGACGCGGTAGCGTGTCCCTGCAGATCTGCCCGGGGGCGGGCTTCCGGCTGGTGTGCTGTCCTAATTGGCGGAGCGCTGCCGGAAGCCGCCGAGCGCTGCCGAGCGCCGCCAAAATTCGGCGGCGTTTGGAACGGCGGATCCGCGCTCTCCGGAGGGACGGAGCAACCCGCTCGTGGGTAAGCTCCGCCCCTGCGTGCGCGGCCCCGTTTCGCCCCCCAATGAGGAAAGGGCGTATGATTCTATAGGTCCTCAAGATTTTTTGTATACCTTCATAACAGCCTCAGTCACCATGATCAATGGTTGGGTTTTATGGGAATTGTAATCTGAAGGGTGCTGGCTTGGGACAGCCGTTGTAGGTACAGTATGTGTGTACATCTGTGTACAGTAAGCCTTCCTAGGCTTTGCTCAGCATCTCAGCACATATAAGAAATCCAACTGATTCCTTTACTTAACAATGCTTCAAGATACAAGTTATCTTCTGGCATAAATTGCAGAGCTTGGAAAAATTATGTTTTGAGACTGTAGTTCTCACAATCCCCCAGCTGACATAACTAGTGATTATGCTAGTTTTGGGGATCTGCAGATTGCAGTAAAATAAAGTAACTTTTCCAAGTTCTGGATAGTATAGAAGAGCATTTCTCAAGCTGAAACTCCTCAAATATGTTGGAATACAACTCTCACCAGTGAGGCACCAGATTGGGGAAGTATTGGTATGTGCCTTATAGCAATAGCATGTGTATTTCTATAACGCTTATCAGCTAAGTGGTTTACAATGTGTTAGCTAATTGACCCCAACAAGCTGGGTACTCATTTTACCAACCTGTGAAAAGATGGAAGGCTGAGTCAACCTGGAGCCTGTCAGGATCGAACTTTCAACCTTGTGGCTGCAGTACCGGCATTTAACCACTGTGCCACCAGGGCTCCAAGTATACTTTCAAATGCCTTCAAGTACACTTCAACTTACAGTGACCCTGTCATAGGATTTTCTTGGCAAGTGCTCTTCAAAGATGTTTTACCATTGCCTTATTTTGGCTAGGAGAGTTTGAATCGCTCAAGATTACCTAGTTGGTTTCCATGGTCAGCAACCATTCAAACCCTTGCCTTCTGGAGCCTAGCCCAAAATTCACAGCACTACACCTCACTGGCTTCTGACCAGAGAAGGCCTATAAATAATCTTCTAAAATGGCATAGAATATTGTTGAACCGGTTGGTATGTTAATTGGTATCTTAATCTTAATTCCACAGAAACAGCATCTAGTGTATCCTGCTGTGAGTTGTACAATATAATATTAGAAAATATTGCATGAGGAAGAGTATAATTAAGAGTTTTAAAGAACTATCTCAGGATTTGTTTGGGACTGTATTGTCACTGGACAGTAAAGAAACAAACCCAAACCCATACCCAAAATTCTTTAAAATTATCTGAAATTGCCTTGACATGGGGAGTTTTTCACTTGTTATAAGTGATGTTGTGGGCACTGCTTTAAAAACTGCCTGAGACAGTTGCATAGAGAACTGCACATTCCAAACAAATTGCTAATGGTGAAGGTAGAAGCAGAGATCTTCTCGATGATGGAGGCTGTATGTATCTCAGTATGTGGTCCTTTAGTTATTGTTGAACTGCATCTCACATCATTCTTCACCTAGGATTGAGCTGGCTAGAGCTGATAGGAATTGCAGTCTGGAGGGCAGATGTTCCCCAAACCTGCTGCATTTAAACAGAAGACATCCTTTGAAATTAACATTAAAATCAATAAAAATCAAACATATTTGGGAGAGCATTGGTTTGTTCATATGTGTTTGGATGGTCTGGGGGGGGCACTGACATTTATGTCGTCCTTAGAAAACAAGCATTCAAGCCTCCTCCCCACATATTGTCCTGCATGCTTACTGAGACGTTTCTATGTATTTGTCTGCTTTTTTCTCTGACTTAGGATATCTTTGGATAGACAGGCTGAAAACTTACAGCATCTTGTTGCTGTGTCCCTTAAAGTCATTTTGGACTTATGTCAACCCTAATGTGCCCTTATCACAGAGCTTTCTGGGGCTGAGAGTATGTGAGATGTCCAAGGTCACCTGGTGGGTTTCCATGGCCAAGTGGGGAATCGAATCCCGGTCTCCAGTGTCATAGTCCAGCACTCAAACCACTATACCATGCTGGGTCTCTACAGACTTCTACTAAATCTATTACAATATATTCCACAACAAGCAGCCACAGAGAGGTGTATTAAAACCCAGGGTGCAAGCGTGCATCCTGGAATCTATATTAGCAGTTAGGGAATCCACACAATTATTCAAAATGATTTGGATAGTTTTATGCTGCTGCGAACAGCTTCGAAAAGTTATGTTTTAGATTACAAGTTTTGGAATCCTCTGAGCAACATGGTTACTAGACACTGGTGGGGGGCAGGGATCTGGGAACCTTTTGACCTATGTATTTTTCAGCACATCAGTTTGACCCCATGATTTTTAAATGAGATACGTGAAAGCTCCCAAAGATATATTATGGTATTTTTGTTTTTTGTTTTCGCTTTGAATCTGTCTGTAATCTATAGTAGTATATAGATAATTTTTGCTGTCATTGCTATTGTATTTTTGAATAAAAAGATTTGAACAACAAAGATATATTATGGTAGAAGTCAGCATAAACCTATATTATTTCTGGACATTTGGTGTGTTCTCATAGGCTATCATTTTGACTTGTGTTAAGCTTGCTGGTCAAAGCCCTCTTTTGCTTTGTCATGGTTCAGTGACTGACAATGGGTGCTAATTAATAGCCAATCAATGCTACTTTTAGAGGGTTCATACTCTGTTACTGATCAGGTTACCAGCTGTTAACACAGAATTCATCCTTGTAGTTTGAAAAAAAAATCAAAAGAAGCAAAGGGATGTTGTTATGACATCCACACTGATCAGACCAGAAAGTCCTAGATTTTGTTCCTGCTCTTTCTGATTTTACTGGGTTATTCACTTACCTTTATTGCTTGCTTGCTATGGTGGAAGGGTAAAGGAAGGAAGAAGAGAGGAGCCAGCTCTGCTCAGCTTGTATGTGATGATGCAAGTGGTAGTGGGCTGGCTGGGGATAGCTCAAGCTGGGAAGGGGGACAATACCCCACTTGCTCTAGCAGAATAGTCTCCCCACCAACTATTCCACTCATTAAAAGCAAATAGAGGAAGAAGGTGAGAAAATGGAATCTTGCAAAAAATGTGCAGAATGTATATAAGCTTAATGTTCTGGCTGCTTCAGCATCTATATCAGCCTCAGCTACAGACATGAACTCCAACAGCATAAGTCAGGTTTTTCCAAGCTGGTGTCCTCCAGCACAAAATCCTCCGAGATTATAATGGATGGATGGATCTATTTATTAAATGTATACCCCACTTTTTCTACAAAATAATGCTCAGAATGGCTATAAAATTAAAACAGAAGTAGATGGCATAGTATGGCCATGCTCAAACATTTCTCACAGGCACAAACTATAGAGAATAGCAATAGCATGTGTATATCTATACCGCTTATCAGCTAAGCGCTCTCTAAGCGGTTTACAATGTGTTAGCTAATTGCCCCCAACAAGCTGGGTACTCATTTTACTGACCTGCGGAAGGATGGAAGGCTGAGTCAACCTGGAGCCTGGCAGGATCGAACTCACAACCTTGTGGCTTCAGTACTGGCATTTAACCACTGCACCACCAGAGAAAATACAACAAAGAGCTATGTGACACCTTCCACTTAATAAATGCTGCTGTTGTTGGTTTTCAAGTCATTTCTGTCTTATAGCAACCCTAAAGTGATCTTATCACTGGGTTTTCTTGGCAACATTTATTTAAGGAAGTTTTGCCATTGCTTTCTTCTGAGGCTGTGAGAGTGAGATGTGCACAAGGTCACCCAGTGGGTTTCCACAGCCAAGCAGGAATTTGAACCCTGTTCCCCCAATGTCCTAGTCGAGCACTGAAACCATCACGCCACACTAGCTCTCAAGAAATTTAACTTATAATGAATTTATTATAGGGTCCTTTCACACTACACAATCATAACACTATGCATCTACTTTAATTGTTATGGTTCCATCCTATGAAATCCTGGGATTTGTTGTTTAGAGAAGGGTGTCTAGAATTCTCAGCCAGAAGGCTCTAGTGCCTCATCAAACTACAAACCCTAGGGTTCCATAGGATGCAGCCAGGGCAGGTAGTGGAATCATAGTGCTATAGTTATGTTGTGTGAAAGCGCTTATTGCTTGTGCTTAATACTAAGAGCAGGCAAGGGAAAGAGCACATGCTTTGTATGCAGAAGGTCCCCAGTCCAATCCCTAACCTCTCCAGGTATGACTGGAAGAATTCCTATCAGAAATTTTAGAAAGGTGCCACCATTCAATGTTGGCACTACAGAGGTTAGAGAGACCAACACCTGATTCAATAGAAAGTAGCTTCTTCTTCCTCTAAGGGAAACCTAAAACAGGCCCTTTTCACACAGCATTTGCCATGCGAAAGGGCGCCTGGAGCATCGTGCGATTGTAGGAGTGATCTGCACGACGCACTCACAATCGCGTGACGCTCCAGGGTAGGGCAGGCGCTACTTGAACACTTTTTCATTTTTGAAAAAGTCGAAAATGGTGCGCGATCACACATTGCTCCAGGGCCCCGCCCGCACTTGCCATGTGTGTGGAGCCTCCGGAGCTGCAGCAGTTGCACTTCCTGCCCCAGTGCAGCCTGGGAAAGTCCCAGGCTGAACTGCAGAAGGAAGAGGCAGGGCTCTCATGCTGCCTGCTCAGGAGCAGGCAGTTCGTGTGGAGCTGAAGCAGCGGGGACGCGAGAGCCTCTTGCTGGAGGCTGTTCGCGCGATCCCCGCACCCGAGCACCAAAACAAGGTAAGCTGCGGAAAGGGCCACAGTTACCCCTTTGGAAACTGTTATGGAGCCACTTTCCGCACTAGAGTGTTACAGTGCTATTATTCCACTTTCAACATCCTATGGAATCCTGGGGTTTGCAGTTTAGGCTAAATTACAAACCCCAGGATTCCATAGGATGTTGAAAATGGAATAATAGCACTATAACAGTCTAGTGCAGAAGGCTTCTAGAGAAACTGCCATTATGGTCAAGAAGCTGTTTTCAGTATTATAGCTGAGTTTTGAAATATTTGCAGAAATATTCTGAGCATATACGGAATGCATTACTATCAACACTGAATAAGTGTAATCTAAGCCCACCTCACCATCTTACAATAAGGGGAAAGGGTAATTATGGTCACAAGATGCCACTAATATGTTTTTGCATTTTTCAATTTTTTAAAAAAATGTTTTTTAAATAACATTATCCAACCCCCAACACTGATTTGTCATAAAATCATGAGTATAATGAGACATGCTAACACGTTAGTCATTTTGCCAAATGATTCCATAGTCTGGACTGTTCTGAAATTCTGGAAATTTGCAATAATGCCAGCAATTTTGGAATAGTTTTTCAAGGTCTTAGGCCAGTCTCCCATCAACCAATGGGCATCTAGATATGTTGGACTGTATGTTCCATCATCCCAACTAGCAAAACAATATGATGGCTACTCTGGCTATAGATCATGGGATTTATAGGTTTAATCATTGGAAGGGTGCCAGATTAAGGAAGATTTTCTTAGTCCTAGACACTGACAGAATGAATAGAATAATAGAAACAGTTCAACACAGAATCTGACAAACTTGGCTGAAAATACCTGGGAGCCAAGATATCTGAAAATGTACACCTTCACTTATGATCTTGCCCACAATTTGAAGTCTTCAGCAGAGGTTCTTTTGTGTCACCCATCTTCCTGATAAGATACATTAATGACACAAGAGAAAGACTTTTCTCTGTAGTAGCCTTGCTGTGGCAGAATTCCTTCTAAAAGCAATTCAGATTGGCTCCATGCCAGCTGAACTTCTGGTGAAAGATAAAACTGTATTACTACAAATGGACTTCGGTTTTTTAAATCTTGGTTTTAAATGAGTTTTAAAAAATGTTTTTCATTTGTTTGAAAAGTTTTGTCAGACTGTACCTTGCCTTGAGAGCCCTGGTAGGCAAAAAATGATTAAGAAATTCTTTGAAGAAATCATAAAATAGCATTTGCAGAGAAATGGCACAAACTTTATTGGAATGCTAATTAAAATAGCCAGTCTTTTGACATAGCTATTTGTATGAGCATTGTAAGAAGTCAGTTCAGCATATATACTGGAAAGGTTTTGCTGAAATGTCTTATCCATGTTATCATTTCTTCATGCAATTACTCGAACAGGAACTTGCATTTCTCATGAGCTGAATGGACAGTCCCGAAGCATATCAGTAGGTAACCCAACCTGGTCTAACTGCTGCACAGGAATTCTAAAAGTCATAACATGAATATCTAATGTTTCATCCAAATTAAGGCCTAGAAAAGCCACTTCTTTGGACTACAACTCTCAGGATCCTGAGAAAAGAAACTTGCATCTCACACCACCTGTGGCTGTATCTAAAATCTTTTAACCAGTTGCTATATTTTATGAGCCTCTCACATCAATATATTTTAAGCTATATATATATCCAACAGCTGTATATAATTTTCCTTCAAATTTTCCTCATTGAATATGATAACCTACAGAGGAGGACTTGTTTAGCATTTTCAAAACCAGGATCCTCTGGGATCTTGCTGTGAACCACTTTCATCTCATCAATTAACAAGAAACAAATAGAGTTTGGTAACTTCTACCCAGGGGAATAATTAATCTCCACAGCAATTTTTCTAGACAATGTAATTGCATCACATAGACTCAGCTGCAAAGAGGCAGTCTCCCCTTGTTAAGAGAGGCTCATCTTTAGCCAGTGTGAGAGATGGAAGGATCTCGGACTATGGAACTGCCTCAGGGAGGGGAAAGGGGGTCATCTCCTGGTCCCTTTGGGAGATCACTGTGGCTTGGAAACACTGGTCTGATTGTTCCAATGTCAGGCTAATATTCAACTTAGGGAGGGGGAAGAGCAAAGTGGGAAACAATGGAAAAAGGGAGAGGCATGCAGTCCCCGACTCGCACCCCATGCCCAGGTGCACGTTTCTGCTGACCTCCTGATGAAAAAGAGAATGGGGTGGCAGATATATTTTTTTTCTTCCCAGCCATAGAGAGGGAGATGTTGGCTAGGAAAATAGTGCAGGGATATGCAAAACTGTACAGCTGGAGCTCACTGATGCCACTTACTTTCAACCTCAGTGTTTCTTCCAATTCAAGTCTGAATTAGATGAAAGGGGTTTTTTTGCCCAGATTTTGGCAAAGAAGTTACCTTTTTGCACTACAACTTGCAGAATCACGCAGATAGTTGTAATTCATGAAGGTAACTTTCCCAGGCTCTATTCTTTTGACTGCATGGACATTTCTATGTGTTTCCATGCACATGTTTCAAAACATATGCATTTCTTGCGGCATTTTCAAAATATATGCCTCTTTCTCTCATTGATCATGTTTTGTGTACATTTTTTTTCTGAATGCACGTTTTCCAAAGGCATTTTTGTTCCACAGATAATTGCGCAAGCTCATAAATGCCACAGGGAGGTTTCTGAAAGCAAATTTAGTCTCAGATTTGGTTTCAGAGGTTGCAAACTGGATAATCTTGTATAAATTTGTGAACTCAATAAACTCCTCCTCCATGAGAAGAACAGTTTTCCTCCTTGCCAGTTGCCAAGCCCAGATTCTGAGAGAGCTGCTGTAATTCTTAAGGGGTGTTTGAAAGGGAAAATTCTGTCTTTCCTGCTACTGTAGTCCTGGGGTGGGAAAAGTTGTACCTATAGAAATATCCCTTCTATCCATACCTTACAGTCTTGGGAGAAGAATATATTTACCCAAGTGGGCTAGCACAAAAAGGGATTGAAAACAAACAAATGATTTTACTATCTCTCGCTACATTCTATTTATTTATTTTATATACTGCCTTTCTCCCAATTTGAGATCCAAAGGGAAAGGAAGGGAAGCTCAACGTTTTGCAAATGTTTTTACCCCTTTCCTTCACAGATGCTTCTCAGAAAAAATTGGCAACTCAGCCTTAGCTTCGCTCTTAGTTGTTAGCTATTAGGGGGCCACTAAAATAATCTAAGAGAAAAAGATTAACAGTGTTACCCTGTTTACTGGGGGTCCCAGGAAGGACACCTAAATGTGCTCAACTATAGGTAGGGAAAATTAGCTCAGAGCACTGCTTAGCGTTACGAGGGGCAGGGTAACTTAGCAGGATCTTTAACCCAATGTCTACGGGGTCAGGCCAAGTCAAGAAGCAGACCGGTTTGAAAGCAATAAATGATCTTTATTAAATCCAGGCACACAATGTAAGCAACACACGCACACAGATAACTAAGGAAAATTAAAGGTGGGAGTAAGATAGTGGGATTTTCAGGAGGACAGTTGATTCGGGTGATACGAAACCTGTTCCTGAAGCCCAGAAGAAGATAGAGAGTGATGCTGGGGTTCGATGTGGCTCAGCACGTGGAGCTGAGGGGAAGCTCACCAAGCAAAGCGGCAGCAAGATGGTCTGGAACTCGGGAGCGATCCGAGGAAGGTCTCGGAATCAGGGGTTTTTATAGGGAGAAGTGTGACTGCAGGCTATGCCTTACTCGGGGACAACAATGAGTTTTGGGTGCGAGACAATGTCTCCAAAAGGTCACAATTTAGCATGATGGAATCAGAGCCGAATTAACAATGGTGTAGCCAGTATGTAAATGTGCAGTGCTGGACAGTGGGTGGTTCAGCCTTTGTCAAGTTGCCTGCTCAGGGCAGGGAGCCTTTTGTAGGTAGCGCACATGCATAATGTGGTGTTTCCCGGGGAGGTCCCTGAAGCTGCGATCTGGCTATTTCTGGCTTGCTTGTATTGTTTGAGAATATTTCAGCAGTTAAGTGCCGAGCTTAGTTTTGTGCTTGTCTGAGGGCCTCACAAACACGTGGAGAAAGGTGGTATGGTGAAGCCAAATTATGATATCAAAGTGATATCGGGTGCTATCGCCAGATAGGCCTAAACTGCAGTAACTGGAAGATATGTATATGCATGTGTGCATGTCCTTGTACCTGCCTTCAAGTCATCTGTCAACATATGGTGACCCCATGGATTTCATAGGGTTTTCTTAGGCAAGGGTTACTCAGAGTTGGTTTTGCCAGTTTCTTCCTCTGAAATATAGCCTACAGGCCATGATACTGCCTTGCTAACTAGCACATCTTACTGAATTCAATGATATTGACTCCAAAAAAACTATATATATAGGATTGTAGTGTACCTCAGCCATTAATTATATCAGCATACTGAATTTTCTGACCAGAAAAATTACTCTTTTTAGACACTGCTGCCCAATTCCCCCTGCCCCTCAATAGCATAACTAGGGCCATTTCCGCACTTTCCCTTTGAGGCCCCTCCCCAAACTGCAAACCTCAGAATTCCATAAGATGTTGAAAGTAGAATAATAGCACTGTAACAGTCTTGCACGGAAATGGCCTAGCAGGAGGATTTTGAGAAGTACAGCCCAAAACGATAATTGTTCAAAGCTCTGTTCCAGTCTTTGGGAAGACTTTTGTATCTTTAAGGATGAAAACCCACATAAGTTTGAAACATGGGCTCAGCATACAAACATCTTCACTGTCTCCTGCCTGTTCCTCTCCATGGCTGATCTCTGAAGATAGACAGTCCTTCAAGTTTGAAGGGAAAGCCAGCTAAGCACAGATTCCTTTTTTTTTTTTTTAATTTAAGAAACTGAATGATGTAAACCAAAATATGAATGCATGAGTCTTCATGCAGCACTTTGGAGGGGGGAGCAGAACTGAGCTCTGTAGAAAGATTCATTTTGAATGGTTTTGAAGGAGGGCAGGAGAAGGAGAGCAGACCCCTTGATGCATTAATGCTGTGGCCCCAGGTTTTGACTGCCTGGTATATGCATGTCTGTTTCACATCCAGGCTTGTACAAGATTAGCTGTGACCTCTGAGTTTATACTACATTTGTTTCCTTCACCCACTATGTTGTCTAACAGTCCTCCTCAACCTGTTGCCTTTCATATACGTTGGATTATAATTCCCACAAATGGACAATAATTTAATTGGAGTAGAAATTCTTTATGAAGGTGTCTTCTTCATGCTTCTCAAGACTTGCTGCAACAAAAAGCACATCCTTCCTCTAAAACACATTTGTGAGGCTATTGGTACTATTTGGTATTGTGAGGCAATTGTTTAGTATTGTTCGGCAGTGGAACATGCTGCCTCAGAGTGTGGTGGAGTCTCCTTCTTTGGAGGTTTTTAAGCAGAGGCTGGATGGCCATCTGTTGGGAGTGCTTTGATGTGTGTTCCTGCATGGCAGGGGGCTGGACTGGATGGCCCCTGTGGTCTCTTCCAACTCTATGATTCTGTGACTCTATGATATGGTACATTTCAGAAAAACTAAATATGTACAAAACAATGTACACATTTTTAAAACGAGAATGGCTCAAACTAATGTGTTTTGAATACACATAAACACACTTTAATCATTGAGAAAAATGTGTACTATAAAAATTTGCTTGTTGCTAACTGCCATAAAGTCAATTTTGACTTATGGCAACCTTATGAATGAGGGAGCTTCAGGTCCCCCTGACATCAACAGCCTTGCTTGAGTCCTGCAGACTCAGGGCCTTGGCTTCCTTGATTGAGTCCTTCCATCTGCAATGTGGTCTTCCTCTTTTCCTACTGTCTTCCGCCTCACCAAGCATTATTGTCTTTTCTAGTTAGTCATGTCTTTTCACGAGATATCCAACATACACAGTCTCCATTTAGTTATCTTAACTTCTAAGGAGAATTCAGGCTTGATTTGTTCTAGGACCCCTTCATCTTTTTAGCAGTCCACGGTATCTGTAGACATCTTCTCCAGCACCACATTTCAAATGAGTTGATTTTCTTCCTATTAGGAAGATACATATATTATTTTAAAGTGAAAAAAAATGCACAAATTCCTCTATGAGAAAAAATAAAAACCTTATAATCTTACTTAAACCCAGAAGATAATGATAACGCTGGTGAGATTTGAGAGTTTGTGGCAAAATTAATCCAGAGAATGCTGTTCACATCATCCCCAGCAAGCACAGCTTGAAGGGGTTTGGGATGAGACACCAGGGTGGAAAAGCCATTGTGTGGAACTGGGAAAATTCTATCAGACGTGGCTTCTTCTATGTTCATATCCCTAAAACCAGAGAAGCCACATCAGGCTCAATATTTCTTTTCATGTAAAACCCTTTAAAGTTTCTGGTATCCCGTGAGAGTCTAGAACTAAAACTCAGAATAATTTTTTACTAACCAAAATGTTTTGGAACCTTGGGATATATGCATACCGTGATTTATTCTGTCTTGTGAGGCCCATGGTGCAGCATGTAACTTGTTTCCTATGTGGACTTTCTTTTAGGAGGCTAATTTCTGTCTTCAAGTGATAACAGATATGATTTTGATTAAAGAAACTAGTCCAAGGCAAAAGGAGGTAGTGGAGTTCATCCTTAGCACTAACTATCCATACTGAGTATTGCAGTGTGAAAACCCTAGAATTTCTTTGCTATCCTAAGCCTTAACATATAGCCAAGGTTGGCAGCTCCTGACAGCTGCTACAAGACAGGTTTGAATCCACATTGACAGGTTAAGTTCTCAAGTTCAGTTTTACTGTTTACATCCATAGGTTGTCACAATGGAAGGAGAAGGCAGTAACTGGAAGTTACTAGCAGGAAGTACATAGGTTACTTTTCAGAAGTAATCTGCTCCATTACTCATTACCATTTTTTAACATTAATTCATTGCCATTGTTCATCGCTCTGTTGGTGAGGATAACTCATGGCATTACTTTTAATGCTCTTCAATTCCTTTCTATCCTTTTTCATAGAATAATAGAATCATAGAGTTGGAAGAGACTACAACAGCCAATGAATCCAACTCCCTGCCATGCAGCAACACACATTCAAAGAACTCCCAGCAAATGACCATCAAGCCGCTTTTTAGAAACCTCCAAAGAAGGGGACTCCACCATGCTCTGAGGCAGCATATTCCACTTTCGAATGGCTCTTACTATCAGGAAGTTCTTCCTGATGTTTAGGTGAAATCTCTTTTCCTGTAGTTTGAATCCATTGCTCTGTGTCCTAGGCCCTTTTCGCACGGCATTCACCATGCAAAAGGGCCTCTGGATTGTTGCGCAATTGCGAGGAGCCATCCACATGACATCCTTGCAATTGTGCGATGCTGCCGGGGCCAGCAGGCACCGATTGCGCACTATTTTATTTTCGGTTTCTGGTTGAAAATGGTGCCTGATCGTGCATTGCTCCAGGGCCCCGTGTGTACTTACTGTGCGTGCAGCACCTCTGGAGCCACGGCGCTCATGCTTCCTGCCCCAGCTCAGCCTGGGAAAATCCCAGGCTGTGCTGCGGAAGGAAGAGGAGGAGGCCTCACGCTGCCTGCTCGCTAGCAGGCAGTGGCTGCGGAGGTGAAGCAGTGGGGACACGAAAGCCTCTCTCAAGAGGCTACTCACGTGATCCCTGTGCCCCAGCACCGAGAACAGGTAAGTTGCGGAAAGGGCCCTAGTCTCCAGAGCAGGAGAAAACAAGATTACCTCATCTTCAATATGACATCCCTTCAAATGTTTAAACACGGCTATCATGTCACCCCTTAACTTTCTTTTCATCAGGCTAAACATATCTAGCTCCCTAAGCCGTTCTTCATAGGGCATGGCTTCCAGACTCTTCACCATTTTGGTCACCCTCCTCTAGACATGGTCCAGCTTGTCAATATCCTTCTTGAATTGTGATGCCCGGAACTGCACACAGTATTCCAGGTGAGGTTTCATTGCTGTTTGAAAGAGAAAACCTTAAGACTGATATGAGAATAGCATAACATTTGAAAAATTCCTGTCAGAATTCTTCTAAAACGTCCTTTAAAAACATTATTCATATTAATATACCTTACTCTTGTTACATTACTTTTAAATGCTTAAAATAACAAGTTACAGTTCCTATATTACTAGTATCTCCTTATTTCCCAGCTCTGAGGTAAACAGAGTTAAATGTAAGTTAGTAAAAGTAACTCATACATCCAGGGATGCCAGTTTAATTTTAAATATGATTCCATAATCCCAAATCTCATTTTTATTTATTTTTTTATATTTTATTTTTATTAAAATTCCATCTATTTACACACATATTTCTACTTGTCCTATTCTTTTTTCAGATTGTATAAAAACATATAGCTCATTATACTTATACGTATACTGTATATTTATACTTATAATATAATACTTATGATACTTATATAGCTTGTAATAGATAAATACTTGTACTGCTTATAATGCTTATAATACAATCATCCATTTTTCCTATATCACGTACTATGTTCTATCAAGGATCTTCTATTTGCTTTCATGTAATCTTACATTCAGTTTCTCTCATCAATTCCTGTAAACCAATTGGGAGAGAAACCCAAGAGATCCTACTTCAGATCCTTCTCTGTATTCCCTTATCTTTCACTTCCTACTTTCTTTTACTTGGTTATTCTTCCCCTCTTATACCTGTTGCCTCTATACAGTTATGTTATTGTTGACTAGCCAACAAAAAGAATTTCTTAACCTTATTTGTCATATTCAGCTACCAAATGCTCTTATTTTTTGCACATTATTATTTCTTGTATTTCTTCACTTCCATCATTTCATTTTCTTTTCCTCCCCTTCTTCCTCCCTTCATTGCCCAAGATAAACTTTCTAGGGAGACATACTCTTGTAATTTCTTTAACCATTCTTCCAAGTCCGGTATTTCATTTCTTTTCCAGTATTTCACATATGTTATTCTGGCTGCTGTGACCATGTATAGTATCTTAATTTTATGTTTATGATATTCTTTATCCACTTGGTGCAGCATATTCAAGAGAAAGATTTCTGGTGTTAATGGTATTTTTATATGCAAGATCTCCATAATTGTTTTATGAATCTTTTCCCAATATCTCTTTGCTTTTTCACACTGCCACCACATATGGTAAAAGGTACCATTTTCACTGTTGCATTTCCAACATTTCTTCTCCTTGGTTTTGTACATCTTGTTTAGTTTCTCAGGATCCATATAGCACCTATACAACATTTTAAGATGGTTTTCCTTTAAGTTCTGTGCCAGGGTGAATTTCTGAGTGTTCTCTCAGCTTTTCTTCCAGTGTTCTAACTTAATCTCATGACCAATATTTTGAGCCCAAACTATCATTGTGTCCTTTATGATCTCCGTTTCAAGCTCCCAATCCAAATCTCATTTTTAATGGATGATTTATAGGCACATCAGAACCAGAATACACAATGGTAAAATAGGTATCAACCATCCATCTCCCTTCACAATCACCTTACAAAAGCAGGCACACTCCTAAACCATTGTCATTAAGAACATAAGAGCTCTTTTCATTAACTTTCGATCCTTCTTAAAAAAAAAATAAAAAAATCTAATGGTTAGACCTCATCTGGAACACTGTGTCCAGTTCTGGGCACCTCAATTCAACAAGGATATCAATAAGCTGGAGTGTGTCCAGAGGAGAGTGACCAAAATGGTGAAGAGTCCAGAAGCCATGCCCTATGAGGAGTGGCTGAGGGAGCTAGGGATGTTTAGTCTGCAGAAGAGAAGGTTAGGAGGGGACTTGATAGCCATATTTAAATATTTGAAGGGATGTCATGTTAAGGAGGGAGTGGGCTTGTTTTCTGCAGCTGCAGAGGCTAGGACAAAGATCAATGGATTCAAGCTGCAGGAAAAGAGATTCCACCTGAACCTCAGGAAGAATTGCCTGATGGTCAGAGCTGTCTGGCAGTGGAATATGCAGCCTCAGAGTATGGTGGAGTCTCCTTCTTTGGAGGTTTTTAAGCAGAGACTGGATAGCAATCTGTTGGGAGTGCTTTGAAGTGTGTTCCTGCATGGCAGGGGGTTGGACTGGATGGCCCCTGGGGTCTCTTCCAACTCTAAGATTCTATGATTCTATGTCTGACCAGTGAGACTGAGTTTTTAACAAACGGGCAATATATTTCTCTAATACCTTGTGTGAGATGGCAGTTAAACATATAATGGGACAGAGAGCATTTCAGTTTTGTCCTGTCTGTGGTAGTAAACTCATTGCTGGAAAGATAATGTTGCTAGTGTGCCATCAATAACAACTGATGCTACTAAGAAATCTCTCACACCACACATTATGGTATTATTCCACTTTAATAGCCATTATTGGATCCTCTGCAATTCTGGGGTTTGAGTTCTCTGGCTTTGAATTCAAGCATCCCTCCTTCAACTGCAAATCCCAGGATTCTTTATGTTGTTGCTGCGGCAGATAAAATGGAACCATAGTGTTATAACTGTGTAGTGTGAAACAGTGCTAAGTGAAACCTGGCTAGAATAACAAAATATATGAGTAGTCAAGAGACTAGACATATATGTAAGTAGCTTGTACTCTAAAGACTTTAGAGATGCAAAGACTTTGTTGTTGTTGTATGCCTTCAAGTGTTTCCAGCTTAAGGCAATCCTAAAGCAAACCTATCACAGGGTTTTCTTGAGAAGATTTGTTCAGAGGGGGCTTTGCCTTTGCTGTTCTCTGAGGCTATAAAGATTTACTGTAGAGATATATCAGTAACATGTAATTTTAAGCCACTTCTTTGAAAAAGGGAAATCTGAAAAAAAACTAATTTCTGAAGAAAGTGTAATAATTAACATTCATGTTAAACATAGATAGCAGCAGGAGTAATTGAAAGATGAGGAGCATGTGGCTGACCAGATGTCGGTGGGCTGCAATTTTTATTATCCTTCATCATTGGCTGTCCTGCCTGGAACTGGTGGGATTTACCATTTAATATCTGAGGGCCACCTCTGAGTTTCATACATGCTCCACATGGAAGGCAGTTGCCTCAAACCAAAGATGTTGGTGGCGGATAGTAATGTAACTTTATGTGCTCTGCAGCGTGCCCTTTGCTGCCTAAGCTAGATTGTTGCCTTCAGGTGTGGTGGAAACTGCTGTCCATTACTACTCTCAAAGCGACATTCACTTGCCACTCTGATCTGCCCCCAAATGTGGAATGGAAGGAGGTGCACAACGTCCTTTGTTTCAGGCAGCAAAATGTCTTGGGTTGGCTCTGGCAATTTCAGTCCTTGGATGAAGTGTAGAGGCATCAGAAATGGCATGGTGAGAGGCACAACAAAATTACCAGGGATACCATGGGACTAAGAAGCACCCTTTATACGTGTTGCCTCTGCCTTTCCCCACGAAGTTTTTTATACATTTGATGTTCCTCAAAGGAGACCAGAGCTTGGACAATTACTTTTCAAATGCAATTTGTTTTTGTTTTGTTTTTACAAATTGCAGCACTTGAGAAGTAACCCCCCCTAGTCATTAGGATAACAAATAAATAAATAAACCACTATGTTACTTGTTACACAGTTTGTTACTTTTACTTTACTTCCTGTTTTTTTGTTTTTTTGATAGGGAAAAAAAACACTTAGGATAGGTAAGAGGACAGTGTAACATCTCAAGAATTTCTTGTCAAATTGTGCTCAAAATGCCTACAAAAATAACTTTTGAAAATGACTACAAGATATTACTTATTACCCCAATAAAGTAACTTTGCTACTCACTAACTAATGTTGCTTTTAAAATATAACGTTATTCCAACCTCCTTGCCCAGAAGGCAACCAGTTGCAGTTAGCAATGTTACTTGGTTACTCATTGCTTCTGAGCTCTGACAGGACTCAAGGGGATCATAGCCAGTTATGCTGGTATGAGTCCCAGCATAGCTGTGGAGTACATCTTAACTAGACCATACAATGGCTTCTTCCAGATTTAATTAATTGGGAAGAAATAATCTGACTCTCGCTGCCTTGTTGTATGCAGTGTGTGAATGCACAATCAATTATAACTGAACAGACGTGGCCTCAGCAGAGTTCAGACCACAGAACAATAGCATTATGGGCTCCCTCGTACTTGGGGGCACAGGTCAGGTGTTGTCCTAGGTCTCCCTGGGAAAATTGGAGGGGTTCAGATAATCAAATATTCCTATACAGTACAGCATAAATGAGCAAGGGAGCGGGAGAAGACTCTTGACATACAACGGCCGAACAATAACACCAGTGTGCTGACGGAATGGGAGACCCATGAATTGGAAGTTTGATAAGGCTCTCTTTTTCTCTCAACAACCCCTTCAATTTCTCTCCGTACTCCCCCTTCCCCCACTTTTGCCTGCTTTCTTGTTTGGGCTTTTTAACAGTGCACTGTCTTTGTTCAAGATACAGGTGAACAACAATCATGTGATTAATACACACACACACACACCCCACACTCATGCACAAAGCTTTTTAAGGGCCTGTCCTTTTTTGCCTCAGAACCAAGGAGCTGATAAGACTAAGAGAAGCTGGAACAGACCGCAGGCCACAACGGGGCTGCCTTTTTCCCATTTCCAACACCCAAGGTACCTGTAACGTTCTTGGCCTCCCTTGTACATGGGAAGTTTCCTTACAAATACAGAAGCAGCATCAGATATTTGGAGGATGTGAAATGCACTGCTTGTTTCACAGAGAGCTATGAAACCCAACTTCTTTTGTGCCATTTTTATTCCTTTTGTGGTCATCACCACACTATTTCCTGGTTCTCTACTTCCTCAGGTCCTGCTGGCAAGGCAAGACATGGATTTGGTTTGCCTCTCTCCCTCTGTTTGTCATGCTGATCTCAGGAACTCTGACTGGAATTAAGGCAGGGGGGTGACAAAAAGAGCTAAAGGTTAGTCATCTTTCTTTTCTTTTCTTTTATTTAAGTTGCATGCTTACAGTTGGAGGAGGAGCTGCCTAAAGCTGCAGGGCATTTGGTGCTCTTGCTACAGTACCAACGATATGGTACTACGTTGCTACTATATTTTAGTAGCACTAAAGTACTATATTGCACTACATTTTCTAGGACTTGAAGTGCAATATAGTAACTTTTCTGATTGCTGATTGGTTGCTCTCTTCAAGGTCTGGAAAGTCTTTTGTATGCCTAAGCCAGCCTTCCTCTACCTCATACCCACCACATGTGGCCAATACCACTTAGAGTGCCAAGCTGGGTAAGGCTGGCCTAGATACTTTGCAAAGTCCCATTCTACTATAGAAAAGAACCACAATGATTATTCTAATTTCTTTCCTTTCAGGCTCTTGACACATAAATATTTCCTTTCCTACTTGTGTGACATCTGCCTTCTTCCCAGAAAGAAGTGGATATACTAGTGGTTCCTTCTCTTAGAGTTGCTCTTTCTCTATGATTGGGATAACCTGAATGAAAAGAAAGAAGGCAATTGCATGTGTACATTTCCATAGTTGATGGGAATGGGGATGTGACAGACAGAGTACACAGTGTGAAGTGTGAGAGCCTTTGGATGAGAGGCCATTCTGTGTATTCCAGAGGATCCACTACCACAAAGGGAAACCATTTCTAGTACCTTTGGGTGCAACAGGGTCCCATGTGTGAAGGAAACACAAGGCATGTCAAGATCATATTGTATCATCACAGAGGTGATAAAACCATTAGTACTGAGCATCCTAAAAAAGCCCTGAAGTGTTTCTCTGTGTCTGTCTGTCTGTCTGCCTTCCTGCCTTCCTTCCCTCCCTCTCCACTCAACAATGGTGTTTTTTCTTCCATAACATCTGTCCATTTCACACTCGTGTTTTATAATTCCAGTACAGATAGCAGTATCCATTCATCGTAATGAATTTGTAATGCTCTACCCACTACCTCGGCAGTTTTCAACTTTTGGCCTTCCAGTGGTTTTGGATTTCAGATCTCAGAAGTATCATCCAGCACAGCCAGCAGTCTGGGAAAGGTTGAGAACCCCTACCTCAATGGGAAAGTTCAGAATAGGAGTTCTGCTATATACAGGAAAAAAGATGAGAGGAGGAAGAGGAGGAGGTATTGGTGACAAACAGCTACCTGAACAAAAAGAGAAAAAGGGAAATTCCAGTAAATAGCCAAACACATTTATAGAGGGCCTGCAAAATATTCTCTTTGTGTAAAGTAGGTCCTAAGATGACTCTGAGCAGGGAGGGGGAATGGAATGCCTTCATTACGATGCCTGTGAAGTTTTCTGGCTTTGACTCTAAGTATGAATGCAGCTCTACTGACTGGCTGTATGACTGTTCATGAGGTAAGTTTCTGCACTAGTGAGATACCCAGCCTAAACGTGAGTCACTTTGAAGTCTAGGAAGCCTATCTATGCTAAAAACTCATACTGGTTTTATTCAGTTTTAACTCTCATGGCTGGATATCTAATGTAGTGAGTTGCTGACAGTTTGCCATTGTGATGGTTGTTGAGATTCCTAATGCCCTTCGTGGATCTACAGTTCTCAGACCTCTTTAGAGTTAGTTGGTGAGGAGAATGACACTTAAAAGTTGTTTAAATCTGCAGCTAGAGGTATGCTTTCAGCAGTGCAGTTCAGCTACAAGAACATATTTCTTCCTCATTACAGAACGAGATACAGAATCATGAGATCATAATAATCTCTGTGAGCAACTGGGAATGCAGAGGCCAGAGTTGGCCTGAATCACTTTTTCTATACCCCCCCCCCCAGATCTTGAGCCCATTGAAGCTGCAAAAGGAAATTCATTTCAAATTTTCTTGGGGAAACTGCAATAAGAGATGATTATGCAATGTTAATATTGCCATTTTCACTGGTCCCCTCTCTCTGAAAGAAGAGAAGTGGTTTAGGCTAATGGGTTTACTATCACAACACTGTAAGTCTTCTCAGTCTTGTAATCTTTCTGGTGATTTGTTCTCATTTTTAAAAAGTGGGCTTGTATCTTCATAATGAAGCAAAAATCTTTTAAATCTGGAGTGGGTACCATGCACCCATTGACCCCTATGGGGTCCCTGGATGCTTCCCCCATCAGCACCATGAAATTACCCCACCCTTATTCTAAAAAGTCTCTGAGGGTTCAGTGAACATACAAATAAGAAAGCAAGATATAGGGTATTTGTTCGGCATTAATACATATCCCACTGTCCAACCTGGAGCAGGAAGGAAAAATAGGTGGGAGGAGTCAAAAGCTGCTATTTTGTTCCAAACACACACACACACACAGAGAGAGCAAATTAGCAGGCACATTTAGTATCATATAGAGTTTGGTCCCCAAAAGGTGGGTCACAAGTTCTCTTAACTAAGCTTGATCTCAAATCATAGTCATGCCGTGGTCTGTCTGTGAGTTATGGAAGCTCTTCATCTCTGCTGAAGATAGAACTCTTGGAGAACTGAAAGCAGATTTTCCACATCTTGACTATAACCTATAGTTATAGATACTGTGCTACTGACTATAGCACAGTATCTATGTAAGTACTATACAGTATCAAAGTAGAGTGAACTGTTCTGTAATGTCCATGGTTTCTTTCATACTGTATAGGATTTTGATGTCATTTTAATGACTGTGGGTCCATTCTGTAGAATCTTGGAATCTGGAATTTGATGAAGTGTTTGGAATTTTTATTCCCCTCCCTTGTGCAATTGCACAATTTCAGTTCAACAGTATATATTTTTTATTATTTATTTGCTGTAATTGCTTAATTGTGGCATGCTGTTGACCACCACGGCAACACATTTGTGAAACAGAATGGTTTCCAGTTGGCAAGGGAGTCAGGCAAGGCTATATTTTATCAACCTGTCTATTTAACTTGTATGCTGAACATATTTTATGTAAAGCAGGATTAGACTTGAAGGAAGGAGGTATGAACATTGGGTGAAGGAAAATCAACCGTTTAAGACATGCAGATGACACCATACTACTAGCAAAACCAGCAAAGACTTGGAATGATTCCTGAAGAAAGTCAAGGCAAAAGTGCAAAAGGCAGCTTTACAGAAAAATAGAAAATAGAAAAATAGAAAATAGAAAAAAATAGAAAAGAAAAGAAAAATAATGACCACAGATAATTTACATGACCTAAAAGTAGATGACGAAGAAATTGAAATAGTTCAAGATTTTCCATACCTTGGCTTAGTCATTAGTCAGAATGGAGTCCTGACTGCAGTCAAGAAATCAGAAGCCCAGGACTTGGAAGGGCTGCTATAAAGGAACTAGACAAGATCCTGAAGTGTCAAGATATATAATTGAATAATAAAGTTAGGATTGTCTGTGCCAACATATTTCCAATTTGTATGTGTGGTTATGAAAGCTGGACAGTGAAGAAAGCTGCTAGGAAGAAAATGAACTTGGTGAGTTGAGATGCTGGAGAAGAGTTCTATGGATACTCTAGACTGCAAAAAAGACAAATGAGTGGGTCCTAGTGAAAATCAAGACTTAACTCTCCCTGGAAACCAAGATGACTAAACCGAGGCTGTCATACTTTGCCCATATCCTGAGAAGACATGACTCACTAGAAAAGATAATAATGCCTGGTAAACTCGAAGGCAGTAAGGAAAGAAGAAGACTGGATTACAGATCGATAGATTCAATCAAGGAAGACACATCCCTAAATCTGCAAGACCTGAGCAGGGTGGCTGAGGATAGGGTGATGTGGAGGTGTCTCATTCACAGGGTCACTATAAGTCAAAGTTGATTTGATAGTGAACAACAGAGGAACAGAGTAAAAGCAACATTGTTCTTATGCACTTTGATGTCTTTTGTCTGGAAATTTGAAGTGAACGTGACTTCACTCTGTCTGGGGATAGAAATGGGGAGAAGAGAACCATGCCCACTTATACCACATGACTGCCAGAATCTAACTGCAGCAAAATTAAATAATTGCACCAAGAAGCAATAGTTGGACAGAAGCAATATTGGAGTCATTAATGGCATCTTCCAGTCAATGAAAAGATGCAATCTAATAACAATGAAAATATAATGCAGCAATGGGAGAGTCATGATATCATGTGATAAGGAAAGATGAAAAATGGAACTAAGCCAGTGCAATTGTGCCACAAACATATTGTTTGATAAAGTCCGAAGAAGACTTTTGAATATAGGAATACTTCAGTTAACAAAGCCTCTGACAAAGAAGCTCCTTTTCACAAAATCTTTTTGCATGAGCCCAGCTCACCCCTCCCCCTTTATCCATGTATTCTGTCTAGCTGGAAGGTTTTTTGCACCATTAGCATTGTGGGAATGGTGGAGAAGGGCTGAAGAAGGACAGACTTCCAGTGCTGGGGTACAGCAGCATGCCTGCAGTAAACAGTGCACAGTGCAATAAAGCTTGACCTGGGAAAGAATGGCATTGATCCTAGGTAATCCTTGTTGTTGTTGTTGTTGTTGTTTGCCTTCAAGTCATTCCCAACCTATGATGACACTATCATGGGGTTTTCTTGCCATGATTTGTTCAGAGGGGGTTTGTCTTTGCCTTCCTCTAAGACTGAGAGTGTGTGACTTGCCTAAGTGGGTTTCCATGGCTAAGCAAGGATTCTAACCCTGGTGTCCACCATCATAGTCTAACGCTCAAACTGCTACACTCTGCTGGTTCTTTCTAGGCGTTCCTACTATAGCTATATGAGTTAATGTACAACAAGCAACATAAACAACTGCCTTCAGAATCACTTACTGAGCATATGGGCAGAACGAAACAGAAAGAAAAGACGAAAGTAGATTAGCCTGCCTCACTAGTTCCTTGGCAGATCTGCAAGTTTTGCCACCAAAATAAGAAAAGTCAAGGCTCTTGGAGGAAAATAAAAATCATCCCAGGATGTATTTTGGAAGAAGCTTTCAAGTGGGGTATAGAAGATTCAAAACATTTTTGTTTATTTATGCAAGGCATACCTGACCTGGTTGTTTCATTTCACGCATGCATAATGTTAGTTTTGAATAAAAAGTTTCCTGAAACAAGTTGAACTCCTCTTCTCTTTTGTGATGTAGGAAGCTATCCCTTTTCTTTCCATGTTATTTCCACTTTGAATTTCTGCTAAAGAAGTAAAGCCCAGGAACATGCCTACTTCATTAACTGAGGTACACCTGTATTCTTCCAGTGGTGGTTCATCTAGTGCTGACATCATGACAAAGTAACTCTCTTTTGTGATGTCTTTGGTACACTTGCATTATGACTGTACCTCACTGTTGTGGATATTTTGCTCCCTAATGACTGTTGGTATTTTAATTTGTGTCAATATTGGCTGCTTTTTGTTGACAAATATATTGCTTTTCTTCTATGTCTTGATTGTAAGAGCTGTAAACCACACTGCCATGGAAAAGTGGGACAAGATCACTTTTTAAATGAGTACAGTATATACATATAAAGGTCCCAGATTCAAATTTTGGCATCCCTAATCTCATATAGCAAGCTGGAGAAATAAAACACTGTGATAGTGAATTACCCTTCAGCAAGGTGCAATGTGTCGCACTAAATACATTTAGAGGATCCTGTCAAAATCAGAATAATCTAAGACACTGAATACCTGCTGACTGACCTATTAGAAGCACCAGAATGTCACCTGCCTTCACTGCAAGGTGCTGTTGTATTCAGCCCCTTTCTCCAAGTGGTAAAATGTTCCAAGAGCTTTATGATTACAAGGGTTTTATTCCCCTTGGTCACTACAGACATTGACTACAATGTTTATTTGCTAATATTCAGGTCAACTTAAATAAAGGCACAGCTTACCAGGACACAGTGCAATTCTGGAGTTGTACCTTAAAAAAGTAATATTTCCAAGTTCTGATGTAAACAATCCCAACAAGTAGGCAAAGTCTACCGTTCCCACATCATTGCCAGGGACAGAGAACTTAAACTTTACTCCATTCAGACTGCAGGCTGTGATTCCTTTCACACACAGATGCACATCTTGTCCTCTCCCTGTGGCTAGAGGGAGGGAAATCTACTGGCCATCGGCTAGTCCTAGCTCCTATGGAGACACCTTGTAGGAAAATAATGGGTTGTCAACTCTCCTTTGTCAAGTCAAGGAATTGCCTCAGACCAATACATTGAAATCCCTATCTCTAGAGCTTTGACATGTTGTACTTGAGCTACAGTTCCCAGAATCCCCCCTGCTAGCTGGGGAATCCTGAAGATCCTAATCCCCAAAAATAATGCTTCCAACCTAAACTTGTTGCAGATATTTTAGGAGAAGCCCAAGGCAAAATATTTCTCTCTTCCAGAATTTAAAGACATAAGCATGGGACATCACGCTTACTTGTGTAGTTTTCTGGAAATACACCAAGAATTTCATGCTACATTTTACTCTGTCTTAAGACCAACCTAGGCAGATAGGTGGGAGTGAGTGTGATGTAGTGGTTTGAATATCAGACTACAACTCTGGAGACCAGGGCTGGAATCCCTGTTCAGCCAGGGAAATCTACTGGCTAAACTTGGACAAGTCACACTCTCTCAGCTTCAGAAGAAGGCAAAGGCAAACCCCCTCTGAACAAATCTTGCCAAGAAAACTCCATGATATGTTTGCCTTAGAGTCATCAGAAACAACTCGAAGGCACATGACAACAACAAGGCAGATAGCTAGACCAAATAATGGCAGAGAGATTTTGATAGACTGAGATGATAATTTTCAGTAGATGCACATGGCCACTTATTTCAAAGTTGTTAAGCATTGAAAGGAGACCTATAATTGCTAACTGAATTGCTTGGGCTGCTTAACTACAGAAGATCAAAGAGGAAATTTGGCACAGTCTTTCTGTTTGCTGTGTGCTCTAACAACTTCTTGTTCCATTCTCTTATCCCACTTCTGTCCTGCTAGAGAATTATGAATTCCTAGGATCAAGGTGAAGAAGATGAATGAGTAGACATGCACATCTAAGTCCTAATCTTTCCCTGCCTCATCATGGCATGGACATGACTTGGGCTTCTCAAAGTAATCACTGGCAGAGAAAAACTACCAGGGTTATAAGACTTCAAGTACAGCCCCAGAGGCTGTTGGTGGGCCTGTTGTGTAAGGACCAGCCTAGCTTATTACAGACAGTCTTGACACCAGAAGGTGACCACTAGGTGACAGGTTGAACATAGCAACTATACATCGAATAGCTACCATTTCCATTGATGGAGAGGCTTAACTGCTTGAATGAAATCACAGATTTTCAAGTTGTCCACATACAATTGGGATTGCATTATAATTTGTGAGATTCTAGTAAGGCAGAGTGAAGTTAAGGTGTGTGTGTGTGTGTGTGTAGTCTTATGTGTGTCACAGAGACTTTAACCAAGCTCCAGTCTGGGACACAGGGACTGCAGTTCCATCATCCCACATTTACTTGTTGTTGTTGTTGTTGTTGTGTGCCTTCAAGTCGTTGCCGACTTATAGCAATCCTAAGGCAAACCTATCACAGGGTTTTCTTGGCAAGATTTGTTCAGAGGGGATTTGGCTTTGCCTTCCTCTGAGGCTAAGAGAGTGTGACTTGCCCGAGGTGGGGTTCCATGGCTGAGCAGGGATTCAGACCCTGATCTCCAGAGTCGTAGTCCAATGTTCACATCAATACATTACGCTGGCTCTCCTACATCCACTTGGCTACTGTTCCTGCAGATGGTGGGAAGAAAGGGAGATGGGAACTGCTTCATATTAAATCACATCAGGAAGGTCCCAGGCTAGGACAGCCTGATTGAGTAGAATGAGGCTAACTTGCAACTGTTAGAAGGGATCTTATAGGAATCATAGTTTGGACAAAGTACTGGCAAGGAAGAGTGATTCTTTTGGACAAGGATCAAAAACTGATAGTAGAGCTGATGCAGTTCTTCTGCTTTTGGCTCCCTTGATGTATGGCACAAACCAGGAAGTCGGGGAAGGGTTAAGCCAAAAACTTTTAGTCTGCTGCCTTGTTCCCTGTAATTCCTCCCAGGGAATAAGAATGGGAGAACAAGGAGTTCTTTCTGTTCTCAAGAATTAATAGCAAAGAGTCATCTGGAGTGTCATTCAAGCCCTGATCAGCTCCCAACAGAATGTGTGTGTGTATGTGTGCACGCGCACATACATGTGAGACAGTGTGGGGCCTGGGGTGGAGATGCCAAAACAAGGGCAGAAACAGTTCTGATAATGAGAGGTGTAAGCCGGCAGTGAATCAAGGAGACATCTCTCTCTTTTTAAACCCCTCAGCTTCTACCAGGAGCTAGGTATTTCCCCTCATTTCATTATCTGTTTGTCCTTTACTATTTATTTATTTATTATTTATTTACAAATACCTACAAATTCTTCAGATGTGAAGATTTCAGAATGGTGTACAACACCAATAATACATATAGTATGGAATGATAAGATACCATGTTTGCAACTTTTTTGGACACAGCTTTGAGAATCCCCAGCCGTCATGGACATTTTGCTTTGATAACTTTCCTCTGAAAGATTGCAGAGGGGTGCTTGGGAACACACGGCTCCAGCAGCAGAGCCTCTCTAGAGGATCTCAAGAAAAAAAAAAGGATCATATAGAAGAGAAGGTGGTCTCTGAGATAACCAGGTCCCATATCGTTTAAGGCTTTACGTACTAATAACAGAACCTGCTAGGAAAGAGGCTGCCAGTGCAACTTCTTCAGCAGGAGGTATTATATGCTGCCAGAAGGTTGCCCATCATATGGAGACCAGCCAAAGCATTCTGTACCAATTGCAGCATGTAGACCACCTTTAAGGGTGATCTCTGTCCCAGCATAGCCACAACTGGCACACCAGCTGAAGCTGTTAAAAGACAGTTCAGGGCAGTGAAGTTAACTGGGCTTCCAGTGACAAAAATGGATCCAGGAGTACCCCAAGCTGTGCACTTGGAAATGCAATCTCACCCTGCACAGGTTGTCTAATTATCTCCCTGATATATCTAGGGTCTCCATTTTGCCAAGATTCAGTCTCAGACTTTTGGCTCTCATTTAACCTACCACAGAATTCAAGCACTGATCCAGAAACTGCATGGCCACACTTAATTCAGATGTGACACACAGAGAGAGCTGGGTGTCATCAGCATACTGATCACTGCTCCTAGTGGCTTAAGGCGGGGGGAAGAGTCTCTCGGTATCACTCCTTAGAAACTGTCCTGTGGATAGGAGAGGATCTAGTAAGTTCAGTGCACCACAGTCCCATCACACTGAACCTGTCCAAGAGACTGATGGTATCAAAAGCTGCAGAGAGTGCGAGCAAGAGCAACCTGTCCCTTTCTTATCAAAGGTCATTCACCAGAATGAGCAAGCCCAATTCATTCATGAATGCAGATATGAACCCTAATCAGAATGGATCTAAATAATTTGTATCAGCAAAAGCATTTGTAGTTACACAACCTTAACTCTCTCAAGAACCTCACTCCCCTCAAAAGCAGTATCTCTGAGCAGATGGTCATTGGCGAGAACCATGGAGTGCAAGGTAGATATCTGTTTTCTGAGCAGCTGTTCTTTACTTGCTCTCCACTTTTTCATATGCCGACAAACCAGTGGATTGTAGTTCAGTTGTATCTATGGCAGTATTTACCTTGACCTGCAGGATTACTTGTCTCTTAACGTGTCATGGGCTGTATTGAGGGCAGATGAAATATGTGTGCCTGGAACCTATCCTTCTTACAAGAATGAGACTGCAGGCATGTGCCATGTATGTCCAAAATTACTATCAGATACTGGAGGAAAACAGCAATGGGTGGCTACCTCTGTCTGTCTTGTGATCTTCCCAAAGATGAGAATGCCAGAGCAGATGTTTTTATTCAAACTTGCTATGGCAGGGGCACATTGCAGTTTCTCAGATGTAAATTTTGAGAATTTTGGAAGAAATTGCAAAATTCCTATCCATAGGAACTGACAATAAACTGAAAAAAAAAGTTTTGGAATGTATTCATCTTAAAACATGCAGCACACAGTAGATATGTAATATGTTTTCCTGTTTTTGTTGTTTCTGGGTAACTTTCCCGACAAAAACTAACATTTTCAAAAGGGCTGAGCGAGTCAAGAGCCTCCTCTCTTCTAACACAGATAATGCTGATTCAAACAAACAGTGCAATCAGTGAATAAATTCCATTATTACATAATACGTTCAGAAGTTCAACAGCCTTTGGAGATACATTTTGTGAAGACATGCAATAGTGAGCCTTCTTGAAGGTTGCTCAAAGTAAGGCTTTGGAGCTCCCTGCTGAGGGAACCTAGCCTGGGCCTGTCTCTGCTGTTCTTCTTCTGATAAGCAAAAATCTTTTTATTCAAGTGGCCTTCGGAGTCTTTTTAAGCGAATGGAGTCACTGTTTCTTTTTATCAATCTCTTTTTAATTGCACTGTGATTGATTTCTCTGTTCTAATTATATTTGTGTGTTTTTAAAAATGTAAATGTTATGGTTGTTACCCTTCTTGAGTATCATTTCTTGGCAGAGGAGCTGTTTGTGTATGTTTAGAGCTCCTAAAAATGTTTATTTAATCACTCAGTTAATCACTTTATTGAGAGGTAGCCATCTAATTTTTGTTTAAAAAACCTCCAACAAAAAGAGAAGCCACCATCTTCTGTGGAAATCTCTTTCACTGTCCAACAGTTTTTAGTGTCAGGAAGTTTTTCCTATGTTTAGACAGAATTTCTTTTCTTATAATTTGAAAACACTGCTTTTGTCCTAGCTTCTGGAACAGTCCAATATGTTGTACGTTCCTCAGCCTTTCTCACTTTCAAGAGCCTGATGTCTGTCGTCAGCAAGGTTTTTATTGATATATTGGTTTCTCATAGCTTTCCATCTGCAAATTACTCAGGTGGAGAGACAGACAGCTACCTAAATCCAGTTGGCCACAGGTAAAGAATCAATTGTTGAATGGAAAGTCAACACTTATATACATCCTTCTGATTAAATGGATCTACTCTGTTTGGGACTAATAATTGGGTTTAGGTGAAAATATATAACATCTTCTAGTGATTGGGTAGTCAAGCCAGTAAACACTCTATCAGTTTTCTTATAAACACACCCATCTTACTTACTATTCATAGGATTGTTTCAGATTCTTAAGTGATTGAGAATGAAATGGCCATTGCCAGTTGATTAAGCTGACACATTTTAAAATAAATCTGGTACTAATTTTATGTGGAGATTCCTACCATTTTTTCTATCCTTGTTGTTGTTACTGTTGTTACTTGCCACAGTCCCTACTGAAAAAACAGGCGTCAAATGTGTGAAGATGATTAGTCAGTATGTGGATTTTTGTTTTGTTTTTTTATTCCATTGTACTTTCTGCTTGTTCTCTCTCTGTAGTTACCGTGCATTGTCACCAGAGCATGGAAATGTTACTTTTGGGATAGCAATTTCCAGAATCTCCCAGTCATCATAACTAGTAGTGATATTTTCAAGTTCTGATTCTTAGTTAACTTTTGGGTTATAATGTACAACTGTTCCATCTCCTTTATTAGTGATTGTGGTTCATCTGCTTCCTAAGATCACTAGTGGAATTAAGTAAAATCAATTCCCATATTATCAGCCAACAAGAGTGCAAAGATGGAAGAATACCTACAGTTGAGTCTCTATGCTCCTCTTCCTCAGCTCCTCAAAGGAAATGCTATATGTATAAACCCCTCACCCTACAAAATAAGGGCCCATTGTAGAGGAAGGGTTAATAAGTGATGTAAAGAAGAGACCATTTAAGACATGAGAAACCTTGACCTTTCATAAATCATACTGGGTTGGTTGCGAGTATGTGGGGGCTATATGCAGCTGCGCCCGACGTTGACATTGTTCCCACCATCTCTAAGTGCAACAAATCCCTCTATTGTCTTCCCAGTTTATCTGGTTCCTCTTGTTTATTAGCAGAGGTTGTTTGGCACTGGTTCCAGCCCTGGGCGGGTGGAAAGAGTGCTGGCACGCACCAAAGAGGGAGGGAGGAGGGGGGATGAGAAGACTGTATCAATGGCGTTATTGTCCCACCATTTTTGTTTCTGCTGTAATGATATGTTTGAAAAAAGGGGATTTAAAAGAGAGAGAGAGAAATCTGTGCAAAGGACTTGGTAAGAATTGTTGTCTGGGCCTCAAGCGGATGCTGCTGCAGCTGGGAGGATGGCCCAGGACAGAGGCGCGACGGGGCTGCAGTGCGCCTTTATTCTGTGCCTTTGGATTCTGATCTGTCACTTTAGTGACAAATACTAGGATCCACAGGTGCCAGGGCTTTTATTTTTGCGCCTCCATCTTTCAGAAGTCTACTGTGATGAAGAGTTCACGTCACAAAGTTACCAAGGACATTACTGTTATGAGGGCTGTAAGTGTTGTTGACTATACTCAGGATTTCACTGTTAAGAAAAAGGGTGCAGTTTTCTATAAGGTGACCTATCCACTTTGTCTTGATTCACTGGAAATCTTTATGTATTTGTGCAGGGTGGGAGAATCCTCACATGGCAGCTGTGCCCCCACCCCCGAGTTTCATGTGGGAAGGTGTTCATTTGAAAGTGCTCCTGTGTAAAAACAATGTCGATGTCATACATTTACTATGTCAGAGAGAAAAGCTCTTCTCTCTGAAGTGACAACTTTTTTCTATAGAGATTATTTGCAGACCAGATAATCTTAAAAGATTAGTTCCCTATATAAAACTTGAGGTGGAACATTCATCAAATGCAAACCGTACCACTTTGTAGATACACACATAAATACACAGTTTTCTTTTTCAAAAAGCCTAAGAAGTCTAAGCTCCAGTGTTTGAGGCAATCATTGTATCACCCGTGACCTTGTTCTGAGTGTATTTGTGACTCATTGTATTGTGATGAGAATTAGGCAGACCTCCAGATGTCCTTGGGCTATAATTTCCTGTGTTCCTCTTCATTGGCCATACTAGCTAGAGCTACTGGGATTTGCAGTCCAATGACATTTGGAGGAGTTCATTATTCTCACCCCTGTCCTGTCCTGTCCTAAAATATAAGTTGTATTGTGTTCATTGACTTCAGTAGTGCATGGATACTTATGAAAACCAATGTAAAGTGTAAGGTATGAATAAAGCTCTCTGCTCCAGAAGATCAAAAAGAAGAACGTAAGAAACAGCTCTTAAAAAGAGGTCCAGCCCTTGAGCTATAGGAGGGACTGTATTAATGATATCTGATATGGTGGTGATATAGCTTATCGCTTGGACCATGTGATCCCCCCTCCATTGCTTGAACTGAGACCAGGGTTGTTGGAAACATAGCTGGGTCCAAAGTAAACACAAATCACAAGTGCACAATAGAAACATACATACATACACAGAAGGAGGGATCTTCTCTTCCTCAAATCACCACCAATTAATTGACCATGTCAAATGCATCCATGCCACTGTATCACAGAAGCCGTGCTTGGGACATTGGCTGCATCAGCTTCTGTTTTGCTGTTTACGGCTTCCACTGCCAATTCACTCATCATTATTCTGGCACCAGAAGGGAGGTCACAGAATGATCAGGAGGCAATGGAAACTTCATGTCTTTTAGCTGCCTTTTGAATGAGACACATCTCTACCACCACGGCCACCAACACCATTCCCCTCCCAACTTTCTTAGGCGTAGACGTTGCAAGGGAACTGGCTAAGACTTTTTAAAAGTATTCAGATTCAAACCGATGAGAGTTTTGCGTGCTTGATCTATCTTGAAGATTGGTAATAGAGATAAAATAGCATTTGGCAGAGGACCTGAAATTACCTTGTTCCACAGCACTGAAAGTAATATGAAAGAGGTATTGTTTGCTGTGTGCACACATGTATCTCACTTTTGCTTCTAGTAAAGAGGCATGCAGATTGTTAATCTGTTTCAACAAACTGAACCCGTTGGTGATGAATAAGTGGCATAACAGGGAAGGCAATATCCTTCCTAAGCCTTGTCAGCAATCTTAAAAAGTATTGTCCTCTCCAGCCGCAGAGAGTTATACATTGTAGTTTCTTAAACAAAAATCCTACAGAGTCCATAGAAACCAATGAACACTCTGTGTTGCAAACAGTCAATAACAGAATTAGAGTTAGAATTAGAAAACAGATTCTTTGTTTAGATGAAGAGGAAACCCCTCTGTTACAAAAGGAGGAAGAATACATCTCTGTATGGATGGATGGATAGTGGAGAGGCTTAATGAAAGTGACAACTGTCCAAAATCTCTTTGAATAGGTATATATGTTTTAGGCTGAAGGGCTGTGTGGGAAAGGAAAGATTCTTCTGTTTCTTCAGGACTTGAAAAGGTGGTTTGAAAGAGGAACACTGTTTAGGGTGTATCTCCATTTCCTACTCTCATCTCTGAAGAGCCAGTCTTGTTGGTTTGAGGATTGTCTTTACAAACCTGTTTGACTACAGCTGAATAAGGATGTGATAAAATATGAAATGGTCCTCAAATCATTTTCAGCTTTTTAAAAATAATCTCTTGTAGCTCTCTTGTAGCTTAAGAACTTAAATAGTTTTAAGTAATTCTAGTCTCAATAATGTCTCTCTCTCTCTCTCTCTCTATACAACTTATCTGTCTGTCTTGATCTATCCTCCTACCTGTCTGTGATATTTAGTTGACAGAATTTAGTTGCTTTGCATGTTTCGTATTATAGTCCTTAATGAATTTGCATTCACTATTTTTTTTCCAGATAGAGTAATGGGTAGCTGTGCGAAATGCAGAAGGGACCCAGAGCGAAAGCCAAAATTAGTCCACTACAGAGAAATCAGTTCAAATGTTCCTATTGCTATTTGCCCATAATGAAAATCAGGGCTTGCAAGTCATGTTTTTTTTTTCCTCCTGGAAATATTTCTGGGGTCAGCAGATGATATTGAAATTCGTTTTGCAAAATTATGTAAAGATTGATGGGGTCATTACTTTGTCTAACATTTGCTTATTCCTTTTTCTTCCTACTTTTTGAGGGCAAAATATTTGGGGGTCATTTTCAAGAGCTTTCTCCTTCCCCCAAAGTACTGGTTATTTTCTTACTTTTCAAGATGTTTTCCACCGCACAAAAAAAATAAGTTTTAGTGAGCAGTATAACAGGCAGCACGATCAATTACAGAAAAGTGAAGGGGAAGGGTTGAAATGTTAGCAGCAATTAATTATGGGGGGCAAAGCATCATGGCATGTTATATAAAGAATACTAACTTCCAAAGAGTAACTCCCAGGTATTGCAGAATCATTTAAAGCAGTGGTTCTCAACCTGTGGGTCCCCAGATGTTTTTGGACTTCAGCTCCCAGAAGCCCTGAGTATTGACCATAGTGGCTGGGGCTTCTGGGAGCTGAAGTCCACAGGTTGAGAACCACTGATTGAGAACCACTGATCTAAAGGCTTCACCAGCTAGTTAAACAATAGTTTGTGTTGTGGAGAAAATGCAATGGAGTCAGTGCAAAGATGAAAATAGGAACACTCTACCTGTTTGTGATGCTCCTAATGGCAAGGTGGGGATCTGTTTGGTCATTTCCCTTTTATTGAACATAATTTTCTTACAAATACCAGAAACTACCTTACTTCAGATCTCACTCGGTCTGTTTCAGGGCTATTGATGGTTGAGGTAATGGCAGTTGCAGTCCAACACTAACAAATTCAAAGTGCTGCTTATGACCTATAAAACCTTATATAGCTTCAGTCCTGGCTATCAGACAGATAGTTTCTCCCAAAATGAGCCTACCCAAACCTTGAGAGCCACAGGGGAGGTTCTTCTCTCACTCCCACTACCTTCACAACTAAAGCTGGTGGAACACAAGAGAGGTTCTTCTCAATGGCTGCTCCTACACTTTGGAAATCCCCTAGGCAGGTTGGAACAGCCCCCTCCCTGCTGTCCTTCCATTAGCAGGTGAAAACATTTTTATTCAGACAGACCTTTAGAACCAAAAGCTTTTAACAAACGGCTGTAAGTGCTTCATTGTTTTAACTGTGGCCCTTTCCGCAGTGCACCTTTTCACAGAGCTGGGATGCAGGGATTGCATGAGCAGCTTCTAGCAAGAGGCTCTCGCGTCCCGGTTCCTTCAGCTCCACAGCTGCCACCTGCTCATGCGAGAGCCCAGCCTCTTCCTTCCGCAGTGCAGCCTGGGAGTTTCCCAGGCTGCACTGGGGCAGGAAGCGTGAGCACCATGGCCCTGAAGCTCCGCACGCACGGCAAGTGCACGCGGGGCCCCAGAGTGAGGCGTGATCACACACCATTTTCAGCTCACAGCTGAAAATGGAAAAGTATGCTATCAGTGCCTGCCAGTCCCTGGAGCGTTGCGCGATTGCACTCTTCACATTTGCGTGACGCTCGAGGAGCCCTTTCGCATGGCAAATCCCATGCAAAAGGGGCCTGTATTGTTTATTCTTAAAGTCTTTTAAGGGTGTATGTTTATGATATGGCTCATAGGTTAATTTGGTTTTACTGTTGCTTTTTATATATTTTTAATTGTAGTCTTTTTTTAATGTGTAAACCACCTTGAGTTCCAGGCCATTTCTGCACTAGGCTGTTATAGCACTATTATTCCACTTGCAACATCATATGGAATCCTGGGGTTTGCAGTTTCGGGACAAGCCGGCAGGCCAGATTCCATAGGATGTTGCAAGTGGAATAATAGCGCTATAAGAGTCTAGTGTGGAAATGGTCCCAGTCTTGGAAAAAAGTCAGGACAGAAATAAAGATCATCGTCATTGTCATCATCATCTAGAGGCTCAAGCTGAGATCTCCTGATGCAGTAGCTCCATATTCTACAGGCAACAGCTCTCCGGGATCTTGGCAGGGGTCATTCCATCACATGCTACACCTAATCCTTGTAACTGGACAACTCTGGACCTTCTGCACCATGCATGGCAGATGTTCTACCATGAAACTCATGTTCTCTCACCTTGCTGCAAACTAAACCATGAATTAATTATTTGAAAAGCATCCCCCAACTCCATATAAACCTAAGTTTTCAGATCAGCTGCTTTCTCTCCATTAATCATCAGATAAATATCAGAGACAGGACCTTTTAGTGATGATGTCCAAACTCTTAAATATCCACTCTTTGGAAATCCACTGGACTCCTTTTAATGTTTCATAGTCTGCTCTTACAGACAGCTGTATTTAGCTGAATAAATGAAACTCTCATTCAGCAACAATTATGATCTGAATGATATATAGGGGATGAGACAGTGATTTTTGTTAATGCCACACACTTGCAAATTGATGCATATACTCTTGAGTGCTACAGCCAGAGTCTGAGCAAGTTACTTGTTTGAACCTCAGCTCCTACAGTTTCCCAGGGAGAATTCTCAGGCCAATGGATAGACATGTTAGGAGATTCTGGGAATAGTAGACCAAAAATATATTTCCCCCTTCAAGCATACCTGCAGCAAAATGTCTCAGTGCATTCTCACATCCTAGCAAGAATGCTGTTGTTCATACTTCCAATCAGCTCACCATGTCTTCTTCCTGCAATCAGGCTATTCTATTCCATCTTTTGTTCTGAACTAGTGATCAGTATTCTGCAGTAGGGACAGGAAGACCAGGATATCCGGTTTGCATCACAGTTCATATGTGTGCGTTCATAAGTCTATACCATCCTTATTCCATACTAACCTGCATTGTCATGCCTCTTCGGAAGACGATATAGAAGTTTCTGGACAGACCACACAAAGGAGTAAGCCAGGCCAAGGAATTGCAGACTGCCTCAGAAGAACCTGGCCCTAATCTCAATGTGAGGATTGTTGGCACAGATACCCCTCGCCCCACGGCCTGAGTGGAGAGGAGATCTGTTCTGGAGTTAAGATGAGGTAGCTAAGCCACTTCCTAACACTAGGGCAAGGTTGAGCATCCACATAGGGATCAGGGGCCAACACTCCCCAGATCCCATCCCACAGCAAGCATCAATATCTCATTTTTTCTCTAAAGCCTCTAGCAACAGGAAGTGATGCCATGTTGCATCCTATTGTCATTTTGAGAAGCACTGGAGAGGAAAACAGGGTCTTTTTGGTGGAGGGAGGGAAGTATGGGGTTCTGAGGTTTTTGTGGGAAGGGTGGGGATATTTGGTAGGCTTTCTGCATGGTTTTGGAACAAAAATTCCCTGTAAATCACACTGATTTAAAATAAGGGGATTGGGGGCTGGCATACTGTTGGGGGGCTGCAGAGGCCACAAAATGGAGGCTGCGGCCACATTATAACCATGCCTGCTCTTGAGAGATCTGACATCTAAAGACAGAAGATGGGCTTGTGGCAGTTGTGTAGGGACATGGGGCCAGGGGGCTCTTGCCCCAAGCGGCAATATTTTTGGGGTGTCCTGGCCCGTAACCATGCCCCGTTTACCCTGGCCATGCCCCCATGCACCGAAGCCATGCCCCCCCACACAGTGGCCATGCCCCTGGTGCCGTAGCCATGCCCTCCGCCCCACCTCCATACACTCCAAGCTCCACCACTGGCTGGTGGTCATGGGAAGCAATATCTACTTCCAGAGGAAGACTCCTCATGAATAAAGGGCTTTTCATGAGCAACACTCTTCTTTGCAAATAGGACATCCACTTGACCACCTGCAGTGACCGGCCACTGAGCCTTGGGTGGCTTTTTAGGAGCTCAAGCTTCAGTGCAGAATGTTGCAGGAACAATATGCGTTAACTTGCTTTGGGCAAGGAATTCTCCCTGACCATTTACCCTGGACTTCCATTTGTTCAACATTCTGCCACTGTGTTTCAGTTTGGCTTTGTCCTTGTCAGGATACTTGCTTGTTTTACTGTTCTAGAACTTTGAACTTGGCATTGTTTCCACAGCCAAACTGACCTTGTACTTGCCTGAAACAGGACAGCAGATTTTTTAAAAATTACATGAAAACATGCATTTTCATACATATTTAAATATCCTTTTTGGAGCATATTTTCTCCAGAGTATATACTTTTAAGAATACATTTTTACAGTTGCTTAGAAAGACATTTATGTTGGCACCCATCAACTGCGTTTGCTGTTAGGGAGAAGTAAGCATCTACTTGTTTCTCAACCAGAGCTAAAAGAATGTTGTTTCTGAAGAGCTCTGGTGCGCATCTGTGCATGCAAAGAGAATTTTGAAATGGCACCTCCCAACACCACCACAAAGCATAAAAATAGATTAATCAGGAAATACAGATCTTTGGAGTCTATGCAGTTGTTGACAGTCTGAATTGGTGGTGAAGCTTTCAGATGCAAATTGTGCAAATTGATTTTTACAGGGATGATGTAAGATATCCATGTGTCATGTCTGGCAGGGGGCAACCCCGTATTGGAAGGGCTGTCAGAAAACAATCCTCTGTTTGGAGGATCTATTGGGAAAGAACTGTCCACAAAGCCAAAGAAGCACAAGAAACGAGAGTCATCAACAGTGAACACCTGCAGCCTTTTCACACTACGGAACTACAGCACATTATTCCACTTTAATTGGCATGACAACATGCTATGTAATCCTGCGATTTGCAGTTTAGGGATGGACATTCAGAATTCTCAGCCAGAGAGCAACTCTGGTGCCTCACTGAACTGCGAGCACCAGGATTCCATGGAGTGTTGCCGTGGAAGTTAAAGTGGGATCATAGTTCTATAATTGTGCAGTATCAAAGGGCTCTGGACAGAGGACTGAGCAAAGAAACATAGGTTACCTGGTGACAGGTCCTCTCTACTCTGTTGAAATGGAGATAATTATTTAAATCATAGCATTGTGATTCTTTCTCAGTTTGTATCCAGACATAAAAATCAGCATTTCTAAAATTTCATGGAAAGCATCACCCTCTTTTGTTCCCTCTTAGAGCAATGCATTCCCTCCTTCTGTGCTCCCACTGTGTAAATGGCCACCTTAAACTACTGCCCTGAGGAGGATTAGGAACTGTATAAGCTATCAACATCCTACTGTCTGACCTCTAAATGACCTACAAAACAGCTTTGTTAGGTATGAGCTTTCACCAGAATCCAATTCCATCATCTTGTGAACTCTCAAGCAAATGTCTTGCTCTTGTCCAGCAGGAGCACATTTATTACTTCAATTATATTTATTAATTTTGTACTAATAATATTTATATGGCACCCAGTAACAAAGTTCTCTGAACGCCTTAGAATAACAATGGAGGACAATAGAAATATGATTCTAAAACAGGAAAGTATAACTAGGAAATACATGAAGCAGATTAAAATGGAAGAGTTCACAGGCTTGGGAAAATCAAAAGAAAATGTTAGGTGAAAAGGAGAGAGGGAGGGCATTCAACAGTTGGGAAGACACCACTGGGAAGTTCAAAGTAGTTACTTTTCTCAAATAGCCTCTCGCATTCCTCAGTTGTTGAGGTCAATGGGAGAAAAACCAGGTGAGGTTTTGGGAACATTTTCAAGCACTTTGGGGAAGAGGTGATCTTTCATCTAATCTATTTCTAAGTCATTTAGTGCTTTAAAGATCAAAACAAATAGTTTGAATTAGGACCAGAAATGGACTGGAACCCAGTGCAGGTGGCAGTTCTTCTGGGACATGATATTCTTTTATAATATCATCCAGTAATCTTAATCCAAAAAGTGCTCTTCCATGCTTTTATCACTGCATCTTGGATGCTGCAATAACAGCATCCCATGCACAGGGAGAATGCAATTTACCTTAGAAAATTTGTGTATATCCAAATGACTCATTCAATGGATCTGTTCCAGCTGGGACAGCAATTAGATTTAAGCCAAATATGTTAGCATTTCCATCATATAGGTATGTATGCATGCCCAAGCACATGCAGAGACATTACCAAATATGTTAGTATTTCTTGTTTCGGTCTTGCTATGACTGACAGATGAAAGATTACACTTTAATACATATGATGGGAGGGCAAAGACATTTTTTAAAATGGGTTGAAATAATGAATGTAATTTGAGAGATTACTGGATATTTATTGTAATGTTATTTATCGTAATGTTACTAAACTCCATGTTTTAATGGTTTTATTTGTAAGTGAATTCTGAAAGTTATTTTAATAAAATTACATAGAATAGTTGAGAATATGTGAATTTCTGCCTGCATATTAATGGAGGAAGGGAGACATGGCATAGAAAACAAACATATGAAGTAGCTTGCCAAACATTTTGGAAGGATTTTGAAGGGAAAAATATAAACTGCAACCCTGGTATAAATTTATAAAATATTAGAACTAGAAAGTATAATAAAGCTCAGAAAGAAGTTTTAGAGATTATTTGAAAGAAATTATAAGAAATAAAAAAAAATAATAACAAATATTAAAGAGATAATGAACTGTTTGAACTGTTGTAATGAGTATGTTTACAACTTGCATCAGTTTCAGGCTTAGATCCACTTGCTTATCCTAACCAGAGTAGACTGACTGGATTGTTGGAATTTACATAAGCACTGATTTACCAAGTTCCCATTGATTCTGTGTGTCTGCTCTAGTTGAGAGTGGCAATTGAATTTAGGCTATTTTATACCCTGTTGACCTTTAAAAAAAAAAAGAAGAATTTGTAGAATGTTAAAATGTAGAATGTTAAAGAGCAGATAACAGAGACAACCAGATGTCATTCAGAGCATCTGAACTACCATCCTATTCAATATACACAGAGGGTGTTCAAATGTCACATTTCATTTTGTGTATTCCTACCCTCATATTAAATAGTGATTATAAATGTCACTGCAGTGTAGTCTCATTGGCATGATAGCCTATGGCTTTTTATTCCTGTTTCTCAGTATATTAACACGCCAAATGCCTCTCCTTCCACATAGCCTGCCTTCTCTCTTCTTCCTCCTCCAAGCACATCTATCTCACACACTCTCTCCCTCCCACTGTTCCTCAATACCACCAAAAACCAACCTCTCTCTCTCTCTCTCTCTCTCTCTCTCTGGAACGTCCCTGCAGCTGCAGAGCTGGCTAGACAATCGGGTGTTTTAGAGAAATACATTTTTGGGCTAATTTGCCATGCGTAAGTGTTTCTCCTACCCTTTAAAGGATGGAAACAAAGAGAGCATTCTCCAAGCACTCTGCCCTGTTGCGAGGCGGCCCTGCAGCTGTACAGAGCTGTGCTACCCTCCGCTCTCCTGCTCCATTCTCTGCTAGCTTTGTAAAGAGACGGGCCTCTGCTTTTACCAGTGCCACCAAAAGACCACGCCATCTCCAACCCCCTCCAATGTGCTTATTCTTCTTTGGAAAGGCAGATGGAGCAGGTGGGGAGACTGCAATGCAGTGGCAATGTCACTCTACCTATAGCGGCTTTGTATTTTAAGTGTGCTTCCTTCTTTTAAGAGACATCTTGTATTTCAAGGAACATCCATTCCTTGGTACAGTAGGCCTTGCTTCTAGCAGCACCACGTTACAAATATGTCTTATATAGGGGTGTAACACTTCATGAATTTTCTTCTCAAAGGAAGCAAGGAGTGGTTTTTCACAATTTTCTTCCTGTTATGAGAAAGTCTTTGACACATGCACAGCTTTCAAAGACTAGTTGTGATTTGGAAATTATTCTGTGCGTAATTCACATATGGAATTTTTTGTGCAGAAAACAGCATTTTCTGTGCAGGGTGAAACTTCACCATAGTTGATCTCTTCCAAATTTCGTTGTTTAGAATTGGCACAATGCAGCAAGTGGAGGAGGGGGAATAGAACTATTCTCCCACAGAGGATATAGTATGAAAGTAAAACTAGATGGAATTTCAAATATGTGAGTGACTTTACCACTTCTGATTTTTATTAATTAAACAGCAGCCAATAGAGATGGGCCAGTTACAATAGCTACATGCTGGCTGGGTGATTCTGGAATTTGTAGTCTAAAAAGTAACGTTTCCAGGCTCTGCAATTGGGATTGTAGCTTATAGGGAGGGTTTTACAAACATCCGAAAGCTTAGATTTGTGCCAACAGGGAAGCTGCTATTGTTGCTAATGGCAGCTTGAGGAGCATTTCTCATTGGGACTCCCTGTCTTGGCACACTCTGATCCCATTCTCTGTAATACGTGTTGAAATAACAATAATCAGGTATATTAATTGCATTCATACATTTTGCATATTGTTATTGCCCAGTGTGGAACAATCTATGCCATAAAACAAATTGTATATCATGCAATACAGTGGGCTCTCAGTGTTTTGCTTCAGGATCTCTTGTGGACACCAAAATCCATGGATGCTCAAGTCCCCTTATATACAATGGTGTAGTAAAACGGTATCCCTTATATAAAATGGTGAATAACTCAAAGGTTTGTTTTTTGGATTTTTTAAAAAATATTTCCAAGCCATGGTTGATTGCATCCATGGATGCAGAATCCGTGGAGGTGAAGGGCCGACTGTATGTTTTATTCCTTAAGAAAATGCTAAGGGGATGCTTATTGGCATACCCCATTCATACTGCCTGAGGAGGTCATCCTACCTTTCTCAGACTCCAAAAATTCTCTACCTAAGTCCTCAATAGACTCAAAGATTTCTCATATCTCCTGTAGCCCAATGCATATAGGACTGAGAAGGGACCTTTTAAGAACCAACCACTTCCTCGTAATCAGTGAAACTAGAAACCTTGACCAGCAGGCAGCATATTTAAACCTTCATTTGGTTCCTAAACATCATAGGAATAACATCTTAAGTGTACTGTTCTCATGCTGCATGTGCAGAGCTTGGAGCAGTTGCTTTTTTGTTTTTTTCTTTTGTTTTCATTAATTTTTTTGACACAACAAATCTAATTTACAAAGAAAATGAAAAGAAGAAATATAACTAATGCACGATGTGGGTCTGACCTCTCTACTCCTGACAGTAATGAAAAGTAAAAACAAAAAAACATTCTGCTATTACAGTTCCAACTAGTTAATCATTCTAAAATTACTAATAACCATAACCACAGATCATTAATTACATTGTTAGAATTTTTATTGCTCAAAAAATCCATAAACAGTTTCCAGTCTTTCAAAAAGTCTTCAATTGGCTTATCCTTTAAAGCACTCAGCAACCTTAACAATCCATTTGTGCATTGTTGGTGCTTCAGTTCATTTCTAAGGCCCTTTCCGCACCTTACTGTCTTCCGGCGCTGGGGTGCGGAGATCGCGTGACCAGCCTCCGGCGAGAGGCTCTCGCATCCGGGGTCCTTCAGCTCCGCATGAGCTGCCTGCTCGTGCGAGAGCCCAGCCTCTTCCTTCTGCAGCGCAGCCTGGGAGTTTCCCAGGCTGCACTGGGGCAGGAGCACAACCGGCACAGCTCCGGAGGCTCAGCATGCCAGGTAAGTGCACACGGGGCCCGGGAGCAATGCGCGATGGTTTACTGTTTTTGGCTTCCAGCCAAAAATGAAAGGGTGCGCGATCGGCACCTGCTAGCCCCTGAAGCATTGCGAGATTGTGAGTGCGTCATGCGGATTGCTCCTCACAATTGTGTGATGCTCCAGGCCCTCTTTCACATGGAAAATGCCGTGCAAAAAGGGCCCAAGTTTGAGCAGACAATATTCTGGCTGCTGTTGTCATATATTGAAGAAGTAATCCATATTTTCTCTCCAACTCTTTATCTACAATGTCCAACAAAAACATTTTTGGTAACGTCACAGTCTTTAATTTTTAATTTTAAAATTTAATTTAATTTTTTGGGGGTGGAGCATTAACATATATATCTTAGACCAGTAACTGTTTGCCTTCTTATAAGTCCACCACATGTGAAAAAAGGTTCTCTCTTTATTTTGACATCCCCAACATTGGTTTGAAACATTCTGGGACATTTTCAACAGCTTATTTGGGGTTGTAGACTATATATACAGCATCTTATATACGTTTTCTTTTAAATTACTGCACAAAGTAAATTGTATATCTTTGGACCCCATTTTTAAAGCTGAAAAGGGGTAACTTTGTCTGTTTCCCTTTTGTGTTGCAATCAATTTTGTTGCATTGCCATTTACTAAGATACAGGCCTTTTGAACTGAATAGATTGTCTTTATTGCCTGAATAATATTTTCACCAAAGTTCATTTTCTCCACTATATGAAATAAATAATTCCAAAATATATTATCAAATGCTTTCTCTGTATAAAAAAAAAAAATCAAAATAGCCTTTTTGTCATTATGATGTTTCAAAAATTCAATAATGTTAAGAACAGATCTTACATCATTCTTTAATTGTCTTTTTGACAAAACAACAACAACAAAACACTCTAATCCTCATGGATATTCTGAGAAATATGTTTTCTCAATCTACTTGCCAAGATGGTAGTAAATATATTATAGTCATTATTTAATAGTATGATAGGTTGTAATTTGTTGTTAATGTTTCATCTGTATTTTCTTTATGAATCACTGTATTATAGGCATTTCTTCAAGAATCTGGCATCCACCCTTTTCCTAATAACTCATCAGACACCGCTTGCAATGATTGATGTAACTCATCATCACATGATATCATTAAATGCTGCAGATAGTCTATTTGGGCCTGGTGTTTTTTCCAGATTTAATCTTTTGAATTGCTTCAATAAGCTCCATAGTTGTCACAGGCCCATTCAGACTTTTCTTTTGTTCCAAGAGAACAGTTGTTTATTTATTTATTTTGGACTACAGCTCCCAGAATTCCCCAACAAACATGGTTGTATTAAAAAAAAACATAACTGCTCCAAGCTCTTTGCATGTGCTAGTTCAGCCTGATTTCAACTCAGCTTGACTTGAAGTTTCTGTGATTCTGTTTCTGTGCTGGAACTTTGGCTTCGTTCTCTCAGTTATTCCTGCACATTCCACCTGAAATGAGACAACAGTGCTGTGTCAGGACTGTTCCAATGGATATTATATTAAAATAAGAATCCTAGCATGTTGCAGTAATCATAGAGATGGAAGAGACCAAAAGGCCATCTAATTCAATCCCCTGCCATGACAGAATACACAGTCAAACCACTCTCAGTAGATGACCATCCAGTCTCTGTTTAAAAACCTCCAAAGAAGGAGACTCCACCACACCCCAAGGAGCACATTCCACTGTTGAACACCTCTCACTATCAGAAAGTTCTTCTTAATGTGTAGGTGGAATCTCTTTCCTTGTAGTTTGAATCCATTGCCTGTGTCCCAGTCCTATTCAAGTATGTCTATCTGTGTGTGCTATTCATGTAACAATTTTAAATCATCTTTCCCAAAATCCTACATGTTTGTTTATAAATATAAAGTTGTCCTAAGGAGGATGGTAGATTCTTAGGCACACAGTAATAATACTGTGTAATGTGCTCCTGGCAGGGACATGAATCAAAGAAGGAAGGAAGAAATTAAAATAAAGAAATTGACAATCTTCCTAATGTACTTTAAGAAGGCACTGTTGGTTTCTAGACCAGCCAGGTCCATCAGGAGGTTCCCCCATTATCTAATAATAGTTGGTAACTGAATACCTTTTCCAAAGAAATAATGGTAAGATATTAAATTTTTAAATCCCAAATGAAATAAAAAGTAGAACTGTAATGAATATTTGCAAATATTTGTTTAAAATGCTAAACATTTTTTAAAATTAAAAAGAAATCTGAATGCAAACTTCCAGACTCAGGTTTTTCCTCATGGTGTAGTCACTGCGTAGCTGCGACGGCTTGGAGAGGTGTGTATCCGCACGACGTCATCCTAAATTGATGTTAATTGCTGGCGGCCTTTGCATGTTGCAAAAGTGTCGTTTTTGAGCAATGGAAAAAATGCGTTTTCTCCCCTGAGACCGCTTTACTACGTTTCTTAAATACATGTGGAACAGTTGAAGCGCATTCTTGCAGGAATGGACGTGTTCAGGAGGGGCCCACCTGGACACCGTCATTTCCTGTGCTATTTGTCCTCGCCCACCAAAACAGAGGTCACCGCCATTTTCCTCCAGTAAAGAAGTCAGCAGGTAAGGGTTTTGTAAGGTTTTTATAAGGTTTTTATATTTTATATTTTCTTCTTTATTTTTTTTTCCCCATACCACTAAGTCCTTCCTAATAATTCATTGGGGAACTATACAGTATCGCCACCTAATATTTTTAAGGGTGAATGGGGGGCTGCTCAAACTGTTGGGGGGGTTTTTTAAGCCTTCCTGAGTGAAGGCTTCAAAGCCTCATGGGACTTGCAGTCGCCTAACCTCCCTCCCCACAACCACTTTCCAGCCTCTCTCGCCCGGCCCATGCCTTCACTGACAAATTCCTTAAAACAGGCTGTAGATATACGTGACCACCTCAGGGAGTTAAGAGAAGGCCTGGACAAACTTCTGGCCAATGAGGTCCTGACAGCTTCGTTGCTTCCTGCACACATCACTAGGTGTAATGTGTGCCATTTTGTATCTATGGCACACCACACAGAGCAGGTCTTGCAGCACCAGGCTTTCCAGAGTTTTTACATGTTCACTGACTGCGTTGGGGTTCTAATGGTGCAAGACAGTTCTGAGAGGAGCCGGGGAAGGGGGGGGCCTGGTGAGTGGCAGAGATTCAGGACGTTTTGGACATTTGAGGGGAGGAGTGAATTCAACAGGCTGAACAAGCCAGGGTAATTTTGATTTTTTTTAGAGTGTTTGGGGAGATGAGAAAAGGGGCCACCAACATTGTGCTAAAGAATCCCGATACAAGACCAAAGCAATGTGTTAGACCGGTGATCATGCCCAGATAAATGATGGTAGGGAGAGGGTCACCTGTCCCTGCCCCAAGGAACACATCCTTGGGGGGGATGGAGCGTGGTCCCAAAACAAGTTTCCAAAACCCTCTGCCTTGCCCCTAAAGATAGTAAAACCCCCGGGGGAGGACATTAACATAGCAACAGAAATGCCTGTCCCCGTTGCCTCGCAGTCTCGGGTTGTGAGTCCCAGCAACTCTGAAGGTATGAGCATATACCATCGTAACCTGGGTAATGTTTGTTTTGCAATACAAGGTAGAGGGGAATGAATGCGGTGCAAATCCTGTAAAGTATTAATGAACTTTTTGCCATTTTTTTGGGAAATGGTCAATAACCTTACTTACATGTGAATTTCCCCCCCCCTCCAGCCCTAAGTATTAACCTTCCTAAGAGGTGTTGCCAGCATATATGGGGGGGCAGGCAGGTGGACAGTGCATGTCAGAGAATGCTGTCAAGAGCAGAATAACTCCAGCATCTACCCCAGCAGTGGCCAATCCCTGGTCTTCCTGTAGGTCCTGGAATGCCTTTCGAAGCTGCTGTCAGCATCATCCTGTTAGGCTGCTGTTAGGCCCCTCAGCTATGGTTTACAAAAACCCCAAGTACTTTCTATTTTTTCTTCACAGCCCCGGCAGTGACTCAAATACAGACACTCTGGACATGATTAAAACTCCATGGATCTTTTTGATGGCAGTAGCCAGAGATCAGGTAGGTGTGCACTGCATGCTATGGTTCCCTCATGTGTTAAGTCCGAGTACACTCCTGTGCAAGTACTGCAAAAATTATAGACAGTCATAATGGCCTTTTTTGCTTTCCTTTCAGTGGAGTGGGGTTTCAGGGGAGGGAGGCCAAGCGGGGGAGTTTAAGGAGCCTAGCACAAGCCCCTGCTATTGAATTTGGTGAGTATGCCGGTGGAACAGAAGCTGATGTTTTTTTTCAGAAGAGTGCATAGCTTTGCTGCTGGCACAATGGCCAGAATGCCGCACAGTTGTTTTACACCTTGTGTCCTGACTCTGCTTTCAAAAAGATCCAAGCAAAAGGGCTCCCCAATCCACATGGCCGTCGCGGCACTTTCTCCAATGCCAGGCTGAGGCGGGCCAGGACACAAGACAGATCGGGAAAGGAGATCTGAGGCAAGTGTCATCGCTGTGGTGATGATGGAGTATTTAAAAGGAGCAGCAGGAGCTAAATAGGATGGTGTTCTTGGGGGAAATGCAGAACAGCAACAGCGTGTTGAGCCCTTGGTTAAATGTACAAGAGGAACCTTGAGTCCAGCACAGGAGGGGAAAAAAGGAAATCTTGACCCTTTTTCATGTTGGCAGCAGGGTCATGACTTCCATACTTTAAAATTGGAGGGTCAAAACCCAACCTTAGCAATGCTCCCACCCACAATAATATTTCAAGCAGTGGGGAAGACCTGGATACCACTGAGGGTTCAAGACACAGCTTCCCCAGGGAGTCTCACAGGGAGGGCATATAGGGGGAACCAGTGAGGGCAAAAAAGCTCTTATCCGCTACAGCTCCTAAGGAATGGGGGGATGCATTCAAAGGATCAACAGAAGCGAAGTTGTAGCTCTGTTGTTTTTTGTGGGGGGGGCAGTTGGAGTGAGCCCCAATTGTTGATTTTGCAAAGTTGGATTGCAATTTTAAAAGTTCTCATAGCATGGCGCCAAGGTAGGGATTGGCAACTGGGGAGAAAAGCTGACAGTACAGCTAAATGGCAAAAAAAACCTTCCATCAGTATGTTTCTTTCTCCTAGCCTTCAGGAATGTTATGTGCCATGTAAAATGACACTACGGCAATTTTTGCATACACTGTATAGTGCTATGATCCCACTTTCAGCGTCCTAGGAATCCCGGGGGTTTTCAGTGTGGGGGAAAGGGGCCCTTTTAGGCCCTTCCCCCAAATAGCAAAAATCAAGATTCTATAGATGTGGAAGTGGGATCTACACTATCGCAGTGTATGCAAAAATTTCCTATTTTGAAGAGGTGTGTTGCTACTGTTCTCCTTAAATACTGGTTTTACTGTTTTTACTGTTCCTATTGTGGGAAAAAAAATTTTGGTGGTTTATGAATTTTGAAGGGTTGTAATGTTCCGTTCTCCTTTTATAATGTTTGTTAATAAAAGGTTTTGTTAGTATATCTTTTACCTCTTTTCCCCAACCTTTGATTCCCATCACAGAGGTGGTTTTGTGGGGGAAACTTGTAGGCCAGCTGAGGCTGCATGAGGGAAAGGGGAAAAATCGCAACATTCACAGTATAAACACTATTATTTATTCATTTTAATAGAGTAATGTCCACAGAGAGCAAAGCCCCATAATATGACTCACAAAAGAAATCCCCCCCAAACTGAAAAATTTAAAGAGTGAAAAGGAAAGAGTGACCTTTGGAAATAAAAGGGCAACATGCCTTCACTCTTTCACCCCCCTGACCCTTCTCCCAGCAGCGAATGGCCGAATGTCCTGCTGAATCTAGGAATGTTACAGTTGGGGGGGGTCAGGGCTGGATGAAAGGGTGTGGCCCTTTGATTCACAGATGTTGTGCAGAACTACACAGGCGGATATCACAGGTAGGGAGTTTTGCTCCAAAACAGTAGGGGGGCAGAGAGGCAATCCCATCTTGCCTTCAGTCTCCCAAAACAAACCCCAAAACGTTTCTGCAGTGGTTGAGTGCCCTTTAATGCCTGCTTCCTTTCATCCAGATGCCCTCCATATGGCTTTATGAGCCAATGTGAAAGACGGTACGCAGCATCTGCCAGGATGAGTGAGCCAACTTGACCCCTGCTATAGTGATTGTAGGATTCCCAACAAAATGGCCAGCCTCCATCACCTGCCACAGTGCTGAGTGCCTAAATACATGGGCATCATGGGTTCTGCCCGTATACCCCAATCCAAATCAGTGAACCTTCCACAATGATCCACCATCCCTTGCATCAGCATGGAGAAGGAATCCTTCTATTATTAACCCTCCCCTTTTCCCTTGGGTGGCTGGACTGGGATGTGCGTTCCCTCCACTACCAGTGCACTGGGGGGAAACCCATCTCCTGGAAGCCATCCATTATCTGTGGGGGGGGGTTGGGAAAACATTAACACATAAAATTAACACTCCAGAGCTGGCAAATTTCAAAATGCAGATTTCAATTAAAGCTTATCCCGACCTTGACCCCCACTAATGCCCATGCAGCTGAGGGGACTGGCGGGCAGATGCAGATCCCACTTCACCCCTCGAGAACTGAATGGGAGGGCAGTGCCAAGAACTGGAAATCCCGTGGTGCTGCACCCCTCGCCACGGGCAGGCAGGCAGCCTCCCACTCCTCTACCCTCCCCCCACGCCTTTCCCCCCACGAAGTTTTTCCGTGGGCCAGAGGTGGGCCCATATGGCCTGGGCAGGTAGTCTGCATGGCCCTAGAATGAAGATTCAAAACAACAGATCCTTTTTAAACTACAGATCCCAGTTCTCCATTGGGAAATGACTTGGAGGGGACAATGAGGAAATGAAATCCCATGGTGCTGCACACTCTTGCCATGGCATGGACAAGGAGCCATTTACTCCCTAAGCACCCATTTCCTCCCTTCCACAAAGCCCCGCATGCCCCAGAGCACTCCTCTGCATCCAAGGGAATCGGGTGGCTCACCCTGCGATAGGCACACTGGATCCAGGAGAGCATGCTTAATGGCAAGGCAGATTTTGATCGGGTCTCTGCCACCATGGAGATGCCCAAGCCGAAGGTGTTTCGATTTCGGAATGAGTGGGGGTTTTGAGCCACCAACAAGTATGGGGCACACTCCTCCACAGGAATGGGATGCCACATAACAGTGGGATACGCTGAAGGTGTGGGTCAGGTGCTCAGCGATTTCAAATAGAGTGGCACAAGTCATACGGAAGTGGTAGAGCCACTGGTCATCATCCCACATTGACAAGACCTCCATGGTCCACCAGGTCCTGCGATTTGTTTGCGCAGCCACCATCTGTGGGGGCTTGGAGACCCTTCAAAGCTGCCATTGTGCAGGGCAGTGAAATAGCTGGCATCTAGGTAGCTGCCAGAGGAGAAGCAAGAAGGCACTTCACCCGTTGTGCATGGCGGCTGGCATCCAAAAGGCTACATCTAACTGCCCGCTCCCTCTGCCATTGCCTTTGCAGGAATGCTGCAGCCAATGTGAGGATATCCATATATGTACAGAGTGCTTGCAGCACTGTGGCAAGTGACCTCTCATGCTCCATTTTGCCGGTAAAGAGCGAAAGGCAGACAACTGGGACACGTGTTGCGAAATGTCCTGCCAGCAGTCATGTGATGGCCGGAAGTCATGTGATGTCATGTCTGTGTAGGGACATTCTTCCAAAGATTTTAAAAAATTAAAAAAGAAAAGGATCCAATGAAATGGGCTGGGGCAGGTCATAGGCAGAGCAGGGAAGAGGTTATGAATGCTATGGTGCGGAATGAGAAAGTGTTCTTTGCCGCCTCAAGTGGACAACCGTGTGGAATGCCGCGTTGGAGAAATGACGCAGAAACGAAGCCATAAGCTCTGCTCTTATGATGCCATGAGGCATTTCTGTCATCTTGTGTGGAAAGGGCTGCAGGCTACTCATATGAATTGTTTCCTCAGTCTCTGAGATGTGAGTGTTTCAAATTTGTTGGTTTTTCTTGGTTGCTTCTAAATATGAAATGTCCTAAACTTTCAACTCAGAAAACTAATACCATGGCATAACATCTATCACATGCTCTCAGACATTGGATAACATTGCATGCCAACAATCAAATATTTACAGTCATACTGTTGTGTATTCTTTGAGACAACTATAAATAAGCAACTATAAAACACTAAAATTTAATACTGATTGTCAATTACAGATACAGAATACTTGACCAAGAAAATATTCAAGTAGTTGAACACCACCATTATAGGAGATAATTTTCTGGTGAGTTTGGAAGCAAATTTCACCTCATAACAATACAGTAGGAAGAAGTATTAGGAAAGAGAAGTATCAGGAAGGAAGAGTGACTAACAATGAAATAGCTGTACTGTCCACCACAAGCACTCTGTGGTATTTTGCCAGCATGAGGTTCAAATATTGTGGAATTTTTAATTCTTAAAAAAAAAACTTGATACCATCTGTGTTCAGAACTCCCATTTTGTTGCAGTGGGTGAGCAACTGTAGCCTTCCAGATGTTTTTGGACAGATACTCTCACAGTTTCTCACCAATGGCGGTAACTGGGCAATGGTTATGGATGTAATAGGCTTAAACATCTGGGGGACCACAGTTGTCCAACCAGTGCAATATTGGGACCCAGAGTTGAAGGTCAAAAGAAAGTCAATTCTCCTGCCAAATCTTTCCTTCAAATTCTGAGCAAATTAGTAGATGTACATAGCTCAACTGTAGAACTGTGTTTTGCATGTGTGTGGTTTTAGGTTCACATATTTCTTTATTTCAGTACTTTGGCCATTTCTGCACTAGACTGTTATAGTGCTATTATTCCACTTTCAACATCCTATGGAATCCTGGGGTTTGCAGGATTCTATAGAATGTTGAAAGTAGAATAATAGCACTAGTACAGAATTGGCCTTGCTCTTGCATATCCTCGGTTTTCTGGGGCTGAGGGTGTGTGACACATCCAAGGTCACACAGTGAGTTTCCATGGCTGAGCAGGGAATTAAACCCTGTCTCCAGGGTCATAGTCCAATGCTCAAACCACTAGAGCACTCTGTCTCCCACATCCTACATTATGAAGTCATAAATAAAATCAACTACAGTCCTCCCCACATTTGTGGGTTTGTCATGCCCTGCCTCCAGAGCATGGAAACAGACTCTGCCTCAGAGAATGAAATAGGAGACATGCCAGGATCTGCTGAAGAGGAGGAGATTACAGTGCCATGAATCCCAGGGACAGAACAGGATGCAGTGCCAGCTCCAGGAGCAAGTCTTGCCCCTTTAGATACAGAAGCCAACTTACCTATACCTATCTTTGTCGAGCATAGACAGCAAAGAGAGAGCTTGCCAAGTCTCAAAAGATTTATAAGATACAGCAATTACTTAGGCAGAAGCTACATTGTTACTGACTTATATAAGTGCTGCCCTTCATCTCCAGGAGTTGTCAGAGCTTATCTGACCTTTTTGGCTGCCAGTTGTACTCCTGAACTTTTTACCTGACCTTGGATTGTATTCACTGACTTTGGATTCATTCACTTTGCCTTGGACTCTATTAGGCTCTATATATGACTATGACCTTGTGGTTACTGAATAAAAATAAGTAACGAGCCGTGAGCTATTTGGCTGGTTGGTTTGAGTTATCAGCTATGTAGATACAAGGATAGGGATAGGATAGGATAGGACAGGGTTTGACCTTTGTGAATTTGATTATTTGTGATGCACACACATGCCTCCCCCATTCTCCTTCTCCCATTCCCTTGCATTTTGCCAGGCATGGAGAAGGAAAGCAAGCACTCAGACAAAAGGCAAGGAAATGGAGGGGGGAAGTTTGCACAAGCCTTCCTTCTCCTCTCCAGAGCTCCCCCTCCCATTCCCTTGCCTCTGGCCCCAGCACACAAAAGGCAAGGGAATGGGAAGGGGATTGTTGGGCTGGGGAGTGATTTTCAGTTTTTCTACTTTTGCCAAGGTTCTGCACCCTGAATGCTTGCAAACGTGGAGGGGCCACTGTATAAAACACCAAAATCAAAGAGAACATGTTAAGAGAATGCTCACTGGAATAACGGCATATTGAATGCTTTCCAAATAGTAGGCAATGAGAAGGCAGAACTGTTCCACAATGGTAGCAAGAACTAAGGAGGGCCTCTCTCACATGACTACCCATTAAACTTGCCTCAGGTGGCAAGAGAACATAGCAGAAGGCCTCTCATGTTAAGTGAAATTGCAGGGCATGTTGACGAGCGCTAAAAGTATTAATGTGAAATAAATACAGAAGAATATGATTAAAGTTTCAGGTATGGCAGAATATATCTCAGACAGCAAGGTAGGTTTGAATGACTTGTACCTCAGATCTTGGAGGCATAGTAACGGTCTGTATCAGGCTAGATAGCAATAGTCTGTCTTAGGCCATTTCTGCACTACACTGTTATAGTCCTATTATTCCACTTTCAACATCCTCTGGAATTCTGGGGTTTGTAGTTTACTGAGGCCAAAGAGCTCTCTGGATGAGAATTCTAAATGCCCCTCCCTAAACTACAAAGCCCAGGATTCCATAAGATGTTGAAAGTGGAATAATAGCACTATAACAGCACAGTGCAGAAATGGCCTTATAAGGTAGCTTCAGATTATTATAAAATAATGGTGGTGAGATAATATCACAGAAGCAAAGAATTATAGGAAAAGTGGTACAAACCTTAGAGTACGGTATATACCCTCCCTACACCCTCCACACATACATAGCTACATACAAACAGATTTTCCTCCCAGCTATATCTGTTTCTGGATAGAGAATGGGAATGGTAAGGAAACTGCAGTGGAGTGGGTAGCCAGGTAATACAGAAAAGGGATTAATGGTAATCAGACGCTTGTTACTAAGTACATGAGGATGGGATTGCATGTTGTTGCAGGGTAACAAGGACTAGCATCCAGAGTAAAGTCAAGGAACAGCTTCTTGTCTAGGAGAGCAAGCAGGCAGTATAATTTATGAAATGACAGTGGTGTGATAGTCTTAAATGATCTTTTAGAACACAGGAGGATACATATGTGTGATTTGGGGGCCTAAAATGATCCAATCTTAAGCAATGATGGGGTAGAAGATAACTTGCTGATATCTATCACTCTTCTTTTCTCTCATTTTCAAAATAAAGGGTATTTTATTATGATAGTAATGCAATCTCTTAAATTTAAAGACAACGGCTGTGTTATACATTTTTTGGACAAGGGTAATTTGTTGTTGTTATTGTCAAGTGCCTTCAAGTTGTTTCCCACTTATGGCAACCCTAAGGTGACCCTATCACCTTTTCTTGGCAAGATTTGCTCAGAGGGGGATTGCCTTTGCCTTTCTGTGAGGCTGAGAGAGTGTGATTTGCTCAGGGTCACCGAGTGAGATTCAAACCTTGGTCTCCAGAGTAATAGTCCAACACTCAAACTACTACACCATGCTGGCTCTCACAAAGGTAGTAGTTATGTCCAATTATATGGTATGTGGTACAGGGGAAGATTCTTAACACAGTATACATCTATGCATGTATATTTAGAAGTAATCTTTGTTGTATTTGACGGGGCTTACTGCCAATATGACAGCATTATTGTAATGCTGCAGTCCTATACAGGGTGTACTGTATTGTTGGAAATATGGGTTATCTTACTTTCAGATATTGGAATAAACACTTCAACGCTTCAACAGCAAAACATGGATTTTGAACTCATTGAGCTGTTTCAGTCAATGATATGTGTTGTTAATCAGCTTTTAAGTCTTTTCTTGCTCATATAGGTATAGCCAAAGGTATTGTTGCATAGGACCACAGCTTATAAAAGTTACTTTTTAAGACTATTATTCCCAGAATCCTCCAGGCAGTATGGTCACTGGTACAGTCAGTGTATAGTAAAATGGAAACAGAACTTTGAAAAGTTATATTTCTGGAATACAGTTCCTAGAGTGCCCAAATCAGATGGCTGCGGTATAGTCAGTGATATAATGGAATAAGAACAGACTGTGGAAAATCTACTCCTGGGCACTACAGTCCCCATAATCCCCCTACCAGATGGTCATTGATATGGCCAGTGGCATAATAGAATGAGAACAGTGCATGGAAAATTTACTTTTTGAAACTACAACTCCCAGAATCTCCTAGGCAGCATATTGGCTGGGAGATCTGGGGAGTTACAGCACAAAAAAATGGGAATGCTAGAGTAGCAGAATTCTGCCTCCCCCTTTTTTTTCAGAGCAGGAAGATTGATGTCAACTCCCCAAACGCTGGAATTATTTGGAAGGCATAGCTCCAGCAAACAAATGAAGTGATAGATCGTGTCAGAGAAGTTTAATTGGTAACAATTCTTTGCCCAATTGTGTATAATTCTGATGAAAAGCTAAAGGTTGCATTTCAGGAGGTTGAAGATCTTTTGTTCAAGTTCATTGAACTTTATACAGTTGGAAATAAGCACCTCTGAGTTTAATGGGATGTAGTTCCAGTAGCTACTGTGTACAAAGGAGTGCAGTCATGGGATGATAGGAAATTGCCTTATCCTTAGTGAGATTGGGGATCAGTGTAGCATAATATTGTCAACTCTGACTGCAGTAGCTTTTCAGCATTCTAAGCCACAATATTGATCCTGCCTTGAGGTGCCAAGAACTGAACCTGGATGACTTTCTAGAATCTATCTGTCTGTCTGTCTGTCTGTCTATCTATCCAACCATCCATCCATCCATCCATCCATCTGTCTATCTGCCGTCTTTCTGCCAGAGTAGGACTCAAGTTAAAACATTTTAAAAACATTTTAAAAAATTAAAATTAAAAATTAATTTTAATTAAAATTAGTTTTAATTAAAAATTAAAACAACTAAAACATTAAAAATATATAAGATGATAAAAACCTAAAACAATTTTTAAAAATGGCTTGATAAATAAAAAGCTCCCCTGCTCACACATTAAATGCCTATTTGAAAAGAAATGTTTTTGCCTGCTGGCAAAAGGAAAGTAGGGAGGGGGCCAGCCCACCCTCCCATGGAAGAGAATTCCAGAGGGTGGGAGCAGCCACGGAGAAGATGCTCTCCCATGTCCTCACCAGGTAAACCTGAGATGGTAGTGGGACTGAGAGAAAACTTTCCCCTGCAGATCTTAAGACTCTGGCAGGATTGTATTGGGAGATATGGGCTTTCAAATAATCTGGACCTAAGATGTAAAAAGCAAGTGTTCCACTGCTGAGCTGCAGCCTGTCCTTTAATGTCCTGTAAGCTTTATTATGAGATGTTAGATTTTATTTGTGGTTTGTTAGACTGACTGGCTGAATTTGATTGTTCTGGATATCTGTACTGATAGAGTGTATTGATGGAGTGTGGGTTTTTTGGCCAGCTCCTTCATGCATACTAAAGCAGCACATAAATATATCTTTCCTGGGGGATTGACTATGATACTTGTTACTATAGTTGTTGTCAGAATTTACCACTACACCTCTGGATACAGCTGTTTCAATCAGGTTTATACATATAACACAGATATTGTCTCTGTGAACAATATTCCTTGCTTTTGGTATATTTCTAACACAAGTAGAATATTGTACTTTTAAATGATTTATATTTTTTTAAGTGAAAAACGTATGTGTGTCTCTGCACAGGAGCTTCCTTGCATTTGTGATCACATTATAGCAGCATTACAGAAATGCAAGGAAGCGTTGTGTGAGAAACTTGTACGTGACAAAAGTGGGTGGGTGGAGTGTTGGACTGGAACTCTTGGAGACCAGGGTTTGAATCCCTGCTCAGCCAAAGATACCCACTGAGTGACCTTGAGCAAGTCGCACTCTCTTCGTGTCAGAGGGAGGCAGGACAATCTCCATCTGAACAAATTTTGCTAAGAAAACCCTAAGGTAGGGTTGCCATAAGTCAGAATTGATTTGAAGGCACATTAAACCAACAACAACAACAACAATCAGCAGAACTCCAACAGAGCCCTGCCAATGAACTGAAAAGGTAAAATTGATATACCCCTGCATCCCAGAATTAGCTTAAAGCTAACTGGTGTCAGGTATCTCCATGAACATAGGAATGTTGTTTACCAGATCCACTGTAATTAGTTTCAATCAAATCTGTCATTTTTCTTCAGCACACATTAATGTGTAATGACTCCAGATGACAATTGCAAATAAGGAACTGGGCCTGTGTATCCCACAATAAAGTTTGGATGATTCCAAATCATACAACCATAAATCCAGGAAAGTGTCCTCTAACAAATAGCACTCAATTCCATTTAGCTCCAAAGCATTCTTTATTCTCAGGTCTCCATCAAGCATAACCAAAATATGTAGAAGAAAATTAGGAACTAGATCTGGGCACACCACAATAAGCATTGGGCCATTGTGTGGCCTGTTTGCTTGGTATCTCTTCCAATGTTTTGGACCACAACCCCTTGACCATGCCGGCTGAGCTTTGGAGTCCAAAACATCTGGAGGGCCCAAGTACACCAAACCATATCTGATCCAATGTTTCCTTTAGATACAGAGCATTGTCAAGGATGGCATACCATGCTAAAGTAGCCAAAATATGTTGAAAAGGATAAGGAAATATTTTCAAGTTATTTTTAACAAGAGGGCATTTTAGGCATTTCCAGACGGATTTGCTTGGTTTTTAAGGCAACAAAGACATAACAATACAAGGAATCACTGGTAGTTGTTTACCAGTATTTGTGTATTTATTGCAGTGGTAACAGTAACAAATGACCACTTGGGCTTTGTAATTATTTACACCAGTGGTTCTTAACCTTTTCTTTACAGGGACCCACTGTAAATATAATTTATTGCCAGGAACCCTCAAGGCTTAACTAATTTTTGTAATGGTGTTAGAAATATTAAATTGTAAGATAAGACAAGATATAGAAATAAGAGGGGTCAAAATTGGAAATAAAATGTATAAATTAAGGGCCTTTGCAGATGACCTTGTAATCATGTTAGATGATCCAGTTAAAAGTATATTAAGATTAATTGGGATTTTTCAAGATTTTGGAAAAGTAGCAGGATTCAAGGTTAATATGGATAAAACAATGATGTTAACAAAGAAAATTACAAAAAAAGAAGAAGAGGAAATTGAACAACTGTCCCATTTTAAAGTGTCAAAAAAAGTGAGGTATTTAGGAATTAATATTACTAATAGCAATACAGATTTATTTGATAACAACTACAAGAAAGTCTGGGGAGAGATAAAAGAAGATCTGAGAAGACGGTCAAAACTCAATTTATCATTGATGGGAAGGATCTCAACGATCAAAATGAACATCTCACTGAAAATGATATGTTTGTTTCAAAACCTTCCGATTATCTTAAATGATGCACCTTTCAAACAGTGGAAGAAGGACTTATCAAAATTTATTTGGAACGGCAAAAAAACAAGGATAAAATGGACTGTATTAAAAGATACACAAGAAAGAGGTGGATTAGGATTACCTGATTTAAAATTATATTTTCATGCTAGTTGCCTTGACTGGATTATGGATTGGATTAAGTTAGAGAATGCGAAACTATTAAAGGTAGAGGGGGTGGATCTCTTTTTTGGTGGCACGCCTATATGTGGTATGATAAGGTAAAGGTAAATAAGGAATTTAACAACCATTTTATAAGAAAACCTATGTTAAAAGTATGGTTACAATATAGAAATAAATTATATGTAAAAATACCACAATGAGTGTCAGCGCATGAAGCGTTTTATAGAAGAGAGAAACCCCAATTAAATAAATGGTTAACATATAAAGATTTAACAAAAGTTCAAGGTGAAAACATAATTTGGAAAATAAGAAGGATATGGTTAAAAGTGGTATTATTTCACATTGGTTACTGCAAAGGCAACTAGAAGAGAAGTTTAAGATGGATATGAAGATGCAAGGAATTGAAACAAGGGAGAAGGAGTTCGATAAATTACTAAAACCAGAAACAGACCACTTGATAGGCAAAATATACAAAATCTTATTAAATTTATGTATGGAAGAAGAGACGGTTAAGGACAATATGATAAGGTGGGTGCAAAATTTGGGACATGTAATTCCACTGCAGAGTTGGGAGAATTCTTGGAAAGATGTGAAAAAATACTGTATAAGTACAAATTTAAAAGAAAATTACTATAAGGTATATTTTCGATGGTACTATACACCAATACAAATTGCCAAAATAAGTAAAAATATGAAAAATACATGCTGGAAATGCACGGTGAGAGGGACTTTTTACCATATATGGTGGTCTTGTGCTAAATCTAAGAAATATTGGAAAGGTATTCATGAATGTATTGTTAATGCACTTCAAATTAATTTCCGTATGAGTTCGGAAATATATTTATTAAATATGTTAGACACTAAGTATTTTAAAAATAATTCATTGAGAAAAATGGTAATATACATGGTAACAGCGGCAAGATTACTATTTGCACAACAATGGTAATCAAAAGAAGTCCCTGATGTGGATGACTGGTTATGGAAATTGTATGAACTTTGGGAAATGGACGAATTAACATCAATATTGACTGATAGACTGAGGAAACAGATCATCAAAGAATGGAATTTAGTTAAACCCCTTTGGGAAGCCCAATGGGGAAGATAATAATAAATGAATTAGATAATTTCGAGTAAATATAAAAGAAATAATAATGTGTGTTAAAAAAAAAACTTGGAGGAGTAAACATTATAGTAAGAATTAAGAAATACTGGAAAAAGGTGGTGGTATGATGGTCAAAGTATGGAGCACAAGGAATTGTTGGTCATGTATAGGTAAAGTATAATCGCCCACGATTTATGTAGAAGTGACAAGGGAAGGTTAGTAGGTAGGTATTGAGACTGTACTAATTTTTCTTATTTATTGTTTTGTTTTTTCTTTCCAATTGGAATGTATAAAAATGTATAAATGTAAAAAGTAGGATGTATGTTATATAAGTATATAATGTATAGAAACGATGGAAGTATATTTATGTTAATGTAAGAATTATATAATGTTTTATTTTTATGACTTTAATATGTGTGTGTGTGTGTGTGTAAAAAAGACTTAACTCAAAATTTAAATATTTAAATTGAGATTTAAATATTCAAATTTATTTATTAGTTAAAGACTTCTGAAAACTACGATTCATATATCCACTCAGACACTGGGTGACCTTGGGCAACCCACATTCTGTCAGGCTCAGAGGAAGGCAAAGGCAAATGCCTCTATCTTGCCCCAAAAACCCCTATGAAAGGTTCGCTTCAGGATTTCCACAAGTGAGAAGCAATTTGGAGGCACACATCAACAAAGTGGCACTGGCAGAGGGAGGTTCTTCTGGCCATCATATCTCTCCCCTTTGAAAACTGTCTTATGGCAACCATAAGGCAAACCTGTCATGGGGTTTTCTTGGCAAGTTTTGTTGCCTTTGCCTTTCTCTGAGGCTGAGAGAATGTGACTTGCTTGAGGTCACCCAGTGAGTTTCCATGACTGAGCAGGGATTCACCCCTTGATCTCCAGAGTCTTGGTTTGGGCATGTGCGCATACCTACCTCTGTGTCATTTTTGTCAGGGACGTGGAAACAGGGAGGGATGCAGCAGCAGGCATGTGCACACATCCAAACAGCAAATGAGAGAGCAGTTTAGGCATGCACACACTTCTGCCACTATGTCCCTTGGTGCCTGTAGCCCCTTCTGCCGTATCTCTAACAAAAAGGATATGGTGGCAGGCATCTGAATGTGCCCAAACTGCTTCTTCATTTGTAAATGAGGGAGCAGTTTCAGCACCTGCACACGCCCTTGCTACCATGTCCCTGTTGCTGCAACCACTGTTGGCATCCAGCATCAGGGCTTTGCAAACCTCTTGTGAGGGCTCTGCAGATCCCCAGGGGTCCCTGGACTCCAGGATAAGAACCACTGATTTATACAATAAATTGCAGATAAAAAGTAACTTTCCATGCTCTGTCGCTACCACTCTCAGTGCCTTGCTTTCTGCCACGAGAAAGAAACTTTTCAAGAATCATGATAGGTTTAATAGAATAGGCATGCCATAAAGAAAACAAAAATGTTTCTAGTTGACGTTAATGACTGTAGTCATATTTATGTCTCAAACTATATCCATTCAGACAGAACCAAAAATTAACAAGCTGATGTTTGGATTATTATTTGGTCTGAACATCCATTCTGTGATGGATATAAAATGAATTTCTAGAGACAGTGTCTTGCATTGTTTAATGACATTTCAAAGTGAACCACTTGAAAGTATTATCATTTCAAAAGATGTCACAGAATTTTATATTAATATATGTCATCTATTAGTTCCATTTATGTCACAGTTTTCCTCTACTGAGCAGATATGGCTTCCTTCCATCCCTCGTTATCCTCACAACAAGCCTGCAAGGTAGGAAGGTCAGGCTGAGAATGACAAATCCCTATATATTCTATGTCTTGTATTTTTGTTCTTGGTACCTCCAATTTAATTTTGTCATCCAATTCTGTTCAGATTTTACAATTTCCCCAGAAACACGCATGATGCAGAGGGTATTTGTTCATAAGCAAAAAAGTGTAAAATCAAAACAAAATAAACATGGACTGTGATATGAGGATATCCGTATCAGGAAATGTTTAGTCATTATCAATACGAAATCATTACGAAATCATTATAAAATAATGGTTGAGGCTTTTGAACTACTTACAAGTATCTACAGTACATTACCTCCACATTTGCAGGTTTCACCTTTTGCGGATTTGATTATTCATGGATTATTTGCTGCTGCCTCTGCTGCTGCCCTATGCCATCTTTAATAGAGACTGCAAGCCTCATGAGACTGAGAAACTGGGAACAAGGCTTATAAGTCCCTATTTAAAATGCTGTGGGGCGGCAGTGGAAGTGGCAGTAAGTCCCACCAGTCACCCACTTCTGCTTTGTGAAGGAACCCTGATGCCTCAAAGGAATCCAGGGTGGGTTGAATATGGTGATCATACTTTTTTATGTGTTAAATATGGTTTGGGAGAGCCTAGAGTTATTCACAGTTTTTCCACTTTCACAGGGGTCCTATGCCCCTAACCCTAGTGAATGTGGAACCATGACTGTACTTGTAACTCATTATTTCCAATCTCGGCTCACATCCAAAGAATGTAGTATGTTGGCCAATATCCCAAGCCATTGCTCAATGTAGTGGTTCTTAACCTTTACAGATATCGCCTGTACATATAATTGGTTGCCAGGGACCCCCAAGACTTAACTCAAGATTTAAATATTTAAATATAGATTTAAATATTTAAATATAGATTTAAATATTTATTTAAGGTGAGAATTCAAATCCTGCTCAAACACTAGGTGACCTTGGGCAATTCACATTCTCTCAGCTCAGAGGAAGGCAAAGGCAAACCCACGCTGAACAAATCTTGCCAAAAAACACCCTGTGATAAGTTCACTGTAGGGTTGCCATGTCAGAAGTGACTTGATGGCACACAACAACAGAGTGCCACTGATAGGGGAAGATTCTTTCTAGCCATCATTTCTCTCCCCTTTGAAAACTGACTTATGGGAACCCTAAGGTGAATCTATCATGCAGGTTTTCCTGACAAAATTTCTTATCTTTGCCTTTCTCTAGGATAATGTGATTTGCCTGAGGTCACCCAGTGGGTTCCCATGGCCGAGTGGGGATTCAGACCCTAGTCTCCAGAGTTATAGTTTAGATGCATTCACATCTGCCATTGTGTTCCTTTCATCAGGGATGTGGCAGTGCGGTGTGTGTGCGGGCATCAAAACTGCTCCCTTGTTTGCAAACAAGAGAAGAGTTTGAGTGCACATATGCCTGCCTCTGTGTCCCTTTCACACCCAGCAGGGGGTTGTGGGCACAGAAGAACATGGAAGGTGTGTGCATGTGCTCCAACTGTTCCCTTGTTCGCAAATGAGAGAGCAGTTTGGGTGTGCACACGCACTTGTGCCAAGTTCATTTTTGTAAGGGACACAGCAGTGGGGAGTGTGGGCACAGAGGGACACGGCAGAAGGCATGTGTGCACATCTCAGCTGCTCCCTCATTTGCAAATGAGAGAGCAGTTTGGGCACACACTTGCCATTAGGTCCCTTTCAGCAGGGACACAGCAGTGGGAGGAGTGGGCGTGAGCACAGAAGGACATGTCAGAAGGCATATGTGCACACTCCAACTGCTCCCTCCTTTGCAAAGCAGCAAGGTTTCACAAACCCACAGGGTCCACAGACTCCAGGTTAAGATCCACTGGCTTAATGCACTGGTTCACAAGCTATCTGACGTGGAGGACAGGCAATTTTTTTCTAATGTGCCAGGGACCAATGCTATATTTGTGTTTATTGGCTCATTTTCCCCCTTCTTAGAAACTTTCCGGGTCCAGCAGTCAATTGTTTGTGGATCACCACTGGTTCAGGGACCACAACTTTTGAGTAGAACTGGCCTAATGGAAACTTTCTCAGATGACTGGCTATATGATTTGGTGTAGTTCAAAGTTTATTGTGGGAGGCATACAACCAGTTCCTTTTCTAATTTTTTTCTCCCTCACATTTTGGGAACAAAGGATATTGACAAATACAACTCGTAGTCCTTGATGGTAACCAAAGAAAAAATAAAGCTGAATGCAATTCAACTGAGGAAGGCTTCTCAGGCTATCTGATATGAGGAACTGGCAATTATTTTCTTTTCAGTCTGTCGGGGATCACCACTGCATTTGTGCCATTGGCTATAATTATTTTCTTTCTTTCCTGGACACTTGTCAGGGCCTCCTCAGAGACTGGGACCAGTCTAGGGACAAAATGAGAAGTGTCTGATAGATTACTATTGTTTTTAAAAAATCATAAACTTTGTTTGGGAGTCCTATAATCTATTTAAAAATTGAATTTCCACTGCTTGAGGTTTCTATTCTACACCATTATAGTAGTTCAATTCTACATTAACGCTCATGTCTCTGCCTTGCAGAATCCTGGGATTTGTAGTGTGGACAAGTACTTAGAATTCTCTGTGAGCTATCTGTAATACTGAAGTTTCGAATATTAGAATTACAAATCTCAGTATTCCATAGGATGGAGCCATGACATTTCAAGTGGTATCAAACTGCAGTAACTTCATGAGGCAAAAACACCCCAGGAGAGCCAACTCATACTTTTTTTTCCATCCAGAAAAAGGCTGATCTAGAAAACCCAACAGCTAGGAGCCACTAAAACAGCATACATGTAACACCAGAGCCAAAATTTATCCACCTGTGGGTTTCATGTGTGTTTTATCCCCAATGGCTTCTTCAGACTCTGCATTACAGGTGTATCCCCAACGGAATATGTTAAGCTTGCAGTCTGCATTTGTCTGGTTAAATGTTCATAATATGTATGGCTTAGTTTTCTCCCTGAGTTATGCATATAAACATTGGCATCAACACAGGCATGTGGCCTGGATTTTTTTCTAAAATATTTGTAAAGATCTCCATTATAAGCTTTTAAAATGGCTTTCTTGTTACTCTTTTCACACTTGGACTTTGGTAATCTGTTGAAAGAACTGCATTCCAAAGTATTTATAACTGTCTTTCAGTTCTAACACTGGAATCCCTGATCTTTCATTACCCTAAATTTGCCCATTTCACCAGCCAGGCCATATTTTACAGGGAACACTGTTACCTCCTGAGTAGCTCATTGCACAGATAAAATATTCCTGCAATAATTCCTCATTATCTTTATCATGCTTCATAAAAAGTTATTACTGACAGTATATATTCAGACCATCCAAATAAAAACTGAGAGGTTATTAAGTATTTTTTTATTTTAGGCCATTTTCGCATGGGGCGAGGGAGTTGCCCCGTGCCGCTACTTACCGGGTCTTATGGCTCCCCGGTCTGCTCCAGGCTGCTCCGGAGCAGTACATGCTCATCGCTCTGCACTGCTCCGGTGTCAAAAATGGCGGCTTCCAGTTGGTCGAGGGTCTTGACCAACCACTGAAGCTACCAGCCTAAAGCCCGCCCCCAGCAGATTGCAGGCTCACATTGGTGCAAGCCTGCGAATCTGCACAAGGGAGCAGGCTCGCAGTGGCACGCTCCATGCTTTTGAAAAACCGAAAGAAACAGGTTTTTCAAAAGCACGCTGGATGACCACTTGGGGTCATTCCGGAGTGGGCTGAGGTGAGGATCTACATTAAATAGTCCGTGCCCAGTCCGCTCCCAGGTGCAGACGTCCTCCCTGGAGGACGGACTGCACCCTTTTCAAATACCCCGTGCGGAAATGGCCTTAGTCACTTCTGACTTTACAGTGCATTCCATTAGAGATTAAAACATTTATTTGCAGCTCAAGATACTTTCTTTTTAATTGAAAGCAAAGAGAGAAGGGTCCAATGCATTTTTCATTGTTATTTAGGTAGTTACTTAAATTACGTAATGGTCTGTCCATCTAGAAGATGGTGTGTGAGGAGGTGATAGCAGTATATTCCACTTTAACTGCCACAGCAACATCCTGTGGAATCCTGGGTCTGAAGTTTAGTGATGGACATTTAGAATTCTCAGCCGGAGAGCTCTTGGGCCTATATAAACTACAGACCCCAGAATTCCACAGGATGTCGCCATGCTAGCTAAAATAGAATATAGCGCTATGACAGTGTAGTGTGACAAGGACAAAACCGAAAGGTGAAAGGGTTAAGTTGAAGAAGCTAATGCTAAGGTAGAAAAATATAGAAAAATAAGGTGAGCAGATGCGCCCTTTATCTTATCAAGAGGCTTAGGTATGTGCTTAGCAGTGCCGGGAACCTAGGGAGTTTTGATGTTGGAGAAATACTCCCTTGGTACCAAAATACATCATTTTTGAAAGATGTAACCCAGGTCTGCCTGACCTGTAAACACTTCATATATGGTCATATGTAATCATTTCCTGTAACCTGTTTACAAGAGGGTATAAAAAGAGAGCTAATACCTGGATCGGGGCTCTCAGGCTTTGGAAATCATTCCACTGAGATCCCTGCAGTAAAATAAACTTTTATTTTTGCTTTCTAATCTGGTGGTCTCAATTCTTGGCGAGCTACTTCAATTTGGGGGCTCGTCCGGGATATTGAGGGGCGTTTGCCCACTTAGGGGGGACGCCAGGGCGTCGGGGCCGTCGCCTCTTTCCGACGCGACCCAGGGCGCCCCTGACTTACTTTTGTCAGAAGGATTGACTCGGAGTGAGGCGGCGGCTCTGGCGGTGGGTTCCAGCCCAGGGACCCGAAGACGGAGCAGAAAGCAGAACCCTCCCACGACTGTTGGTGAGTGCCCTCCCTGCAACTTCAGGGAGAAGAGGGGCCTGATCAACCCCTTAAGTCTTGCCTTAGTACCCCACTGTTGTGGGTGAAACCGCAAGGCTTTTTGGAGGTGGAAAAAGAGGTGGGAGGTAGTTTGTTGGCGTGAATGTGGTGTGAAAGGAGGGGCGCAAGGTGTCGCAGTTCCCATTGCATACCGTTGAGAGTCCGGGTGCGTGGGTCGGCACAGAGAGAGTAGTGTCTGTCCCCCTTCGTGTTGGCGCATGAGACCCCTTACTCACGCGCCAAATCCCTTTCTCCTAGTGTGTCTTGTCCACGTTGGGAGGAAATGGGTGGGGGGCAAAGCCGGCAAACCCCTTTAGGTTGTATGTTAAAGAATTTCAAGAAAGGATTCAGTGGGGACTATGGGGACCCCCCATGACGCCAGGGCGTTTACGGAATTTATGTGAAGTGGAGTGGCCTTCTTTCAAGGTGGGGTGGCCTCCGGAAGGGAGCTTAGAACCCGCTCGAATCAAGGCAGTGTATTCAGTAGTGGTGGGTGAGCCTGGCCATCCTGATCAGTATCCATACATAGATTCATGGGACACAGTGGTTACAGAGAACCCCTCTTGGTTGCAGAAGTGTCAGGAACAAATTTGTAAGGCTATGGTGCTGAGGCAGGACAGGGCCAGACGAAAGCTTGGAAAAGCCCAGATTTTGCCTGATTCAGCTCCAGAAGAGCCCACTGCCCCCCCTCCACCGTATGTGGTGATGCAGCCAGCCCCGCCACCACTGGCTTTGGAAGTACCACCGCCTGCTCCACTGCCACCAGTACCTCAGGCAGCCTCACAACAAGAGGGAGTGGCTGGGGACTGGCGGATTTGGCCCCAGTTACCCATGAAGAGGAAATGACAGAGGAGTTGCCAGGTTCCAGTTTGGCTGTCCAGAATAAGATGACACTCAGACCCAAACCCGAACAGACTGGACCAAAAGAAAAATCCAAGAGTAAGCAGGTCAAGAGTAAACAGACAAAACCCCAGAAGGAAGAGAAGAAGTAGATGATTCGGATGGGGAAAGTGGAGATGTGATTGCACCATTGCGACAAATCAGTCAATTGGTGCCAGATCCCACCCAAGAGGGTGGTTATCGGCGAGTCCCGAGTTACCAAAATACTCCCTTCACCACGTCTGACCTCCTTAATTGGAAGACCCATTATGCTACTTACACAGATAAGCCACAAGAAGTAATTGAACTTTGTTCCAGTATTATGGCCTCACATGTCCCCAATTGGCAAGATTGTCAGCAGTTGCTCCTGACTTTGTTCACTACTGAAGAGCGGAGGAGAATAATTCAGCATGCAGAACGGATAGCTAGAGACAGGGCACCTCCTGGAGAGGCGAACCCGGAGCAGTGGATGAGAGGTAGGGTCCCCTTGGCGGACCCAGGATGGGACCCGAACCTCCCAGCACAGTTGACTATGCTCACTGATTATCAAGCTCTACTAGTGGAAGCTATGAGAGAAGGAATGAAGAGGCCTGTTAATATGTCCAAAGTATCAGAGATTTTCAGGGACCCACTGAACCCCCAGGAACATATTTGGAAAGATTGCTTGATGCTTATAGGCAGTATACTCCTGTGAACCCAGAAGACCCAGGCAACCAACAGATGGTGAATTTGGCCTTCGTGACCCAAAGTTATCCAGATATAAGGAAGAAACTCCAGAAACAAGAGGGATTTGCAGGTATGAATTTGAGCCAATTGTTGGAAATTGCCCAGAGAGTATATGTGAATAGAGACCAAGAGGAGAAACGGGAGAAGGACAGGCGGATGCATAAGAAAGCGGAATTATTGGCTGCAGCTTTGGCGACAAAGGAAGGGGGCGGAAAATTGGAAAAGGAAGTGGACCTCCATTGAGACGCAATGAGTGTGCCCTCTGCCGACAGGTTGGGCATTGGAAGAATGAATGTCCCAGACAGAGAGGGATGGCGAACAGGGGAAGAGGAATGGATCGAGGAAGAGGAAGGGGAGCAAATCGAGGAAGAGGAAGAGGAAGAGTAGTGGATGGAAGATATGAGCAGGGGATGGACGAAGGGTTCGAGGACTTCATTGGACTAGCTGAAATGGAACATTACGATTAGGATAGACCGGGCCCCCTTGCTCCGGCCCCGGGGAGCCTATGGTCACAGCACAAATAGGGGACCGAGCCATCCCCATGATGGTAGATACGGGAGCCACCCGTTCGGTATTAAATTCTGCAATAGCCCCAAAAACTGAGAAAGCCATAAGAATTGTGGGGGCCACGGGGAAATTGGAAAAACACCCTCTCTTAGAAAAAAGGATTGTGGATCTAGGAAGACATCAAGTCACTCACCAGTTTTTGTATTTGTCAAGTTGCCCTGTGCCCTTATTGGGTCGAGATTTGTTGGCTAAATTGAGAGCTCAAATTTCTATTGAAGAAGATGGGACGATGGAAATAAATTTTAGAGGACCAAAGAATATCTCAGTGACTTATCCAATGGAGGAGGAGTGGCGAAGGTACCAGATCAGAGCAACCCACTATATTTGGACCCCCAGGCGTGTGGGCTGAAGACAACCCACCTGGGTTAGCCCGGTTCGTGGCCCCCATAGTGGTAGAATTAAAGCCAAATGCTATGCCCACTCGTGTAAGGCAATATGATCTACCCAGAGAAGCCCTGGAAGGGATCCAGAAGCATTTAGAACGGCTGAAGAAGTACAATATAATTCGGGAATGCCGCTCTCCCTGGAATACTCCATTACTCCCAGTATTGAAACCTGGGACGAAGGAATATCGTCCAGTACAAGATTTAAGGATGGTAAACAAAGCTGCAGTAACCCTACACCCAGTGGTACCAAACCCATATGTCCTGATGGGACTAGTTCCATCTGCAGCTACTCACTTCACTGTTTTGGATCTCAAGGATGCCTTCTTCTCTATCCGAGTGGCCCCCCAAAGCCAGGACATATTTGCCTTCCAGGTGGAAGACAGCATTACAGGCCAGAAGACCCAGTTCACGTGGTGCCGCTTGCCTCAGGGGTGGAAGAACTCGCCAACGATTTTTGGGACATCATTGAGTCAGGACTTGAGAAAATTCCGATCTGAACCCGAGAGACGAGTTTTGCTGCAATATGTGGATGATCTACTGTTGGCCGCCACCAGTGAGGAGGAGTGTAAGGAAGCCACAATGGAGTTGCTCCAGCTTCTGTGGGAAGCAGGCTACAAAGTATCTAAGAAGAAGGCCCAGTTGTGCCAGACAGAGGTGCGATATCTGGGATTCCAAGTGACTCAAGGGAAACGAGCGCTAGGCCGAGAAAGGAAGGAGGCTGTGTGTGCTCTGCCTGAGCCCCGGAATCGGAAGATGGTGCGAGAATTCTTGGGTGCAGCGGGGTTTTGCAGAATCTGGATTCCTAACTTCGCAGTAATGAGCAAACCATTATATGAAGCTACCAAAGGTCCGGAGAAGTCTGAATTTGTGTGGGGAAAGAACAAAAGAACGCCTGGGAACAGATAAAGAAGGCGCTGATGGAAGCTCCGGCGTAGGTCTGCCAGATGTAACAAAGAAGTTCACCTTATTTGTTGATGAGAAGAATGGAATAGCCGTGGGAGTACTGACACAGATGTTGGGATCCTGGCATCGCCCAGTGGCATATTTTCTAAGCAATTAGATCCAGTCGCTAGAGGATGGCCTGGGTGTCTCAGGGCTATAGCAGCAACAGCCTTGTTGGTAAAAGAAGCAGATAAGTTAACCTTAGGCCAGAATTTGATGGTAAAGGTTCCACATTCTGTACTGGCCCTCATGGAGTACAAAGGTAGCTATTGGTTCACGAATAGCCGAATGTCCAAGTATCAGGGAATGTTGTATGAAAACCCTAGAGTGAAGTTGGAGTTGTGCACCACCCTGAACCCTGCAACACTGCTCCCAGCAGAATCTGGAAATATACACCACGACTGCCTTCAAACCATGGATGAGGTATACTCAAGTAGACCAGACTTGCGGGATACCCCATGGCCCCATCCTGATGTCACTTACTATACAGATGGAAGTAGCTTTGTGCGAGAGGGGAAGCGAAAGGCCGGCTATGCAGTGGTCACGGCAGATAAAATAATAGAAGCCAAAGCGCTACCTGTTGGTACCTCGGCCCAGAAGGCGGAACTTATCGCTTTGATCAGGGCTTTAGAGCTGGCCGAAGGACTTACTGTAAACATATACACAGATTCAAAGTATGCCTTCACTACCCTGCACGCACATGGAGCATTGTACAAAGAAAAAGGATTGATCAATTCTTCAGGACAAGAGATCAAATATGGAAAAGAAATAGAGCACCTATTAGAAGCGGTGTGGGCCCCTAGTAAAGTTGCTGTGATGCACTGTAAAGGACATCAGAGAGGGCAAGATCCAGTGGTCCGGGGAAACCGGAAGGCAGATGCTGCTGCAAAGGAGGCTGCTGAGAGTGAACTAGTGAGTGGGGAAAGGGGAACCTGCCCAGAGAATTGGTAGTACCACTTTTCCAAGTCTCCTTGAGTAACCAGACCCCTAGATACACCCAGCAGGGAGAATGAGAGGGCTGAAAAGGACCTGAAAGCTATAAGTGACAAAGATGGTTGGTGGGTCCTACCAGATGGAAGACGGTACATACCCCAATCTATGGGATGGCCAATCGTTCAGAAGGCACATGAAGCCACGCATCTGGGAAGACAGCGTTGGCCCAGTTGTTAGAAAAGGATGTGTTTATAGATGGAATGAGACAGTACACCATGCGGGCGTCATCACGGTGTCAACTCTGCGCTCGGAAAAACCCGCGTCAAGGACCCAGATTGGAAGAGGGAACCCAACATCAAGGATCTACTCCCTTCAACCCCTAGTGGTGGACTTCACCGAGATGCCACGGAGGGGACAATACCGATATATGTTGGTAATGGTGTGCACTCACACGGGGTGGGTTAAGTATATCCTACTAGAACCGAGAAGGCGAAGGAAGTAGTACGACTCACTCCGAGACATCGTACCTAGATACGGGTTACCCCTTCACATCGGATCTGATAATGGCCCGGCCTTCGTGCAGGGGTAGTTAAGAGTTTGGCAGAAGTCTTAGGAATTCTTGGAAATTACATTGTGCGTATAGGCCCCAAAGTTCTGGAAGGTGGAAAGGATGAACAAACATTGAAGACTCAGCTTGCAAAATTGTGTAAAAGAAACTAAGCTCAAATGGTTGGATGTACTCCCAATAGCTCTTTTGAAAAAATCCCCCCCTCATCGGACGACTGGGCTGAGTCCATTTGAGCTGCTGTATGGAAGGCCCCCGGCCATCCTGAAGGGATTGAGAGGGGACATTCGAGAGCTGGGGAACTTAACCCTCCAAGAAGAAGTGCAGGCATTAGGGAAAGTTTAGAGAAGGAAAACCCCCATGCTTTAGAGGTTAGACGATTTCCTTTCCTACAAAGGCCCATTCCTTCCAGCCTGGGGATGAGGTGTGGGTTAAAGATTGGAAAGGGGACCCTCTATCACCAGGCTGGGGGGGGCCGTATCACGTGCTTTTAGTCACCCCCACTGCAGTAAAAGTAGCGGGGCTAAAACCCTTTGGATACCACCCGGGAAAAAAAAAGGGCTTTTACTGATTGGGCTGTAATTTCATCACAAAAAACCCTTTGAACGAAATTGTAAAAGAAAAGGGGAGAAGATTGGATAACTCTGCCGTGGTCATACCAGGGAATTGACCACTCTACGCACAGTCAGATCCGCAACAGGTAATGAAGTCTGGCTAGACCCTACTGCTGCCACCCGCTGGACGCTGGAGCCACGACGGTAGATGAACTGAAAGAGGGGGAAAGGGGATGAGCCCGCGGTCACTCCGGAGGCTGACATCTACCAGGCCAGATCCCCTACAGTGGATATGGGAGAAAAAATAAATTAGTTTTAGGATCTAATAATAATAGTAGTGTGTATATTTCTTGGTATTTTAGTATTTTTGTATATGTACAGAAGGAATTTGTGTGGAGTAAGTAGATTTGGGTCCCTGATCTAAAATGAAGGGGAATGTTGATCGGGATGTGGAGCGTGATGGGTGGAGTAGTCGAGGCTAACTGGTTCAAACGACATGCTGCACACATGTTCCAACAACACGGACCCAATGTCACCCTGATCTATGAACATCCACAGACTGTAGCAGATTTGGGTTTTATGCCCTCCCTTATTAGTGAACCGGGAGTGGTTGAGGACCCCTACAGTCAGCATTGGAGGGGGTCCCCTATGTTTGCCAAAGTTATAGTAAATAAACAAGACTCGATTTAGGCGGTTGAAGTTTTAACTTATTCCCCCGGAATGTGTTTTTGCTGTCACCATAGTGGATCTTGGAATTCTAAGTGGAAAGGATATATAAAATATTCCTCATTTTATGGTAAACTGGGAAATTATTCAGCATGTAGTGATAGATTCTATTTGTATGGCACTATAATAACTCCTATCAACCCAAGGGGGGCTTAAATGAAAATAATTTTGGAGATTTTACCCAAATATCCCCTGTTCACTCCTAATTTCGGGTAGGAGTATATGTCTGGATTGATGGCTAGAGACCCGCATTTATGGTTCTCTTTTAAAGGGTGGGCTACCAACTACCACCCAGGGACTTACCATGTATAGGAATAGGATATATGACTATACCTGTCCAGTTTTCCTACCAAGACAGATAAAAGAGTTTAGGAAAAAACGGCATTTAGTGGGACCACTGGGAAGCAATGTGAGGGTCTGGTCATGTGAGGCCACAGTTGTCTGAGAGTGAGGGTAGTAGAGAGGAGGAGGCTATCACAGGGGTCCTCACTTTGGGATCCTACCCCGGGAATTTTGGCTCAAAAAAACGTAGGAGCATAATAGGATTGACTTGCAGATTGGAGAAAACTATAAATGCGACTGGGGGAAATTTGGGACAAGCCCTCCAACAAGAAATTGAAGAGCTAAATCAGCTATTGTTACAACATCGAATGGCCTTGGATTACTTGTTAGCCAGAAAAAGGGGGGTTTTTTTACCATAGCAAAAGGGGGATGCAAGGTTGCGTTCCATGATTTGAACAAGACTATAGAGGATGAGATACAGCAGTTGCAAGGGTTGAAAAAAATAATGACAGTGGCGTTAGTAACCCCTGGGATTGGTTAACTTCTTGGCTTCCAGATCTTAGCTGGTTAAAAACCTTGTTTCTAGGTATTGTACTTTTAATTGTAGTAGGGTTCTTAGTAATGATATGTATTTCTTGTGCTATGAAATGTGTACATGCCTCTCTCTCCCAAGCTATGGAGGGGAAGGCAGCTCATTTTGCTGTTATGGCCCAAAAGCAAGCTTAAGTATGTCAAATTGCATAGAATTTGGCATAAAGGGGGGAATGAAAGGGTTAAGTTGAAGAAGCTAATGCTAAGGTAGAAAAATATAGAAAAATAAGGTGAGCAGATGCGCCCTTTATCTTATCAAGAGGCTTAGGTATGTGCTTAGCAGTGCCGGGAACCTAGGGAGTTTTGATGTTGGAGAAATACTCCCTTGGTACCAAAATACATCATTTTTGAAAGATGTAACCCAGGTCTGCCTGACCTGTAAACACTTCATATATGGTCATATGTAATCATTTCCTGTAACCTGTTTACAAGAGGGTATAAAAAGAGAGCTAATACCTGGATCGGGGCTCTCAGGCTTTGGAAATCATTCCACTGAGATCCCTGCAGTAAAATAAACTTTTATTTTTGCTTTCTAATCTGGTGGACCCCAGAATTCCACAGGATGTCGCCATGCTAGCTAAAATAGAATATAGCGCTATGACAGTGTAGTGTGACAAGGACAAAACCGAAAGGGTCTCAAAAAACACAGCCTTCTGCACATGCACTGTTGGAAATGTGCAGAGCATACTGCCCATGTTCACTTGACAATTACTTCTGTCATGTGTGTAGACTGGCAGAAGGGGCAGGCTGGAGTGGTATCCCAACATTTTGAATGTGGTAGTTAGGTAGGGCTTTAGGAACCCCTTTAAGAGGACAGAGCCATTGTTTAATGGCAGATTATATGCTTTGTAAACATGAAGTTCTGGCAACCCAGTTGAGAAGGACCTTATACAATACTGTTAAGAAAGATTTGTGTTTGTGTTGGAGATGCTAGAGAGTCACAGCTGAGCAAGGTATGCAGCATTTTGCTTTACAGAGAGACCAGTGAGCTGACTCAATATAAGACTGCTCCCATGTGTATCCCAGAGTGGGATGTAAGGTGATAATTTGTGCTGTAACACAACTTTGAAAGTAATGGGTTCCTTGTAACTAATTCTTTTCAAAACAGTTTAGGAATAATAAAGTTAGATTATGGTCGAAACTTAGTGAAGTTAGTAATAACTTCACTCTTTTTGCAGTGTAACAGTAACATTTTGCTTAATTATGTAAAGGATGTGATCTTCCCAAATAGCAGAGGAGAAATGTAACTTGCTGGCTTATACTCTGTTGGGAGTGTGTAGAGGAGAGAAGGTATCTTGTATTGCAGGACAGCATCATGTAGCATTCAGATTTTAAAAACAGAAGCATCTTTATAATTACTTATGGGAAATGGAAAAGAAAAGGCTTACATTTTAAAACTGCAAGTATTGCGGTAACTATCTTTTGAGGACTGATAACCATAACTCTAACTAATTCCTTTTTAAAATTAACTTTTCCAAGTTCTACGGATGATGCTAAAGTTATCTGATGCTAAGGTTATCTTGCAAGGAGTTTCAGTGCTGAACTATCACATTCAGTTAGCACAACCTGACCCTGTGAATTCATGCAAAGTGTGAAGAGACCTGACTCTTCGTGACACTGTCTAATGCAGTGGTTCTCAACCTGTGGATCCCCAGATGTTCGTGGACTTCAGCTCCCAGAAGCCCTGAGCATTGACCATAGTAGCTGGGGCTTCTGGGAGCTGAAGTCCACGAACATCTGAGGACCCACAGGTTGAGAACCACTGGTCTAATGCATTCTAAGATCTCTGGGAGTTGTCACCATAACTTTCCACCTGTGTTATCTTCTGGTCAGAATCACAAGATTAGAGAGAGAGCCCTGCTAATTTGTGCAGCTGAATCCCCAAGGGAATGAGCACAGTTTCTCCTGCAGCTGCAGAGTGTGAGAATGCTATGGTTACTCAGGCTGTGATTGATTGATTGATTAATTTGATTTGTGTTTCCATGTTGACAATTTCTGGACATAAAAGCTTTGGAGCCTGCCTTCCTCCCACTTGCATATGTTATCAAATGTCTTTGTGTTATGTTTGTCCTTGGGTTACAACAGTGAAACTAGTGAAAACTAGAGAGGACTTCTGTACCTTTAATATTTGTGTAGAAAAGGAACTTTCAGCTGATACTGCTTGTTACCTGGTTGCCTGACAAGCAACACCTGCTAAAATTCCCTCTTTTACCCAATGTTTAAAGGCACAAAAGCCCTCTCCAGTTTTCACTCTGGTAATCCTAGTCCTCAATCCTCTTCTGTCTGAAATCCATACACTGGTGTATCCAGAACAGTGATTCATGGCTCATCCAAATAAGTTGTTGTTGTGTGAAGCTGTAAGCAGTTTTTCACCTGTTTTTGACAGTTTTTTTAAAATTAATCTCGCATTATTTGCAAACAGTCCTCAAGTCTTAGTGCATGGGTGTGTGTGGAATAAACCCTTCCTGATCTCTTTTTCTCTCATCAGTCTGTCCTCTCTCTTCTTTAATTCCACATTCCTTATTTGAAAATTGGGGAGTTTTTAAAATAAAACAGAAGTACCTCAAGGCAAGAGAAATATTTTTTTTTAAAAAAGAAACTACTGACACTTCTCATACTACGATGATAGTACAGATCAAACAACAACAATAGTAACAACAGAACATGGAAAAATTGGTTTTAGTGGGTAAAGAAAAGAGGTTTCCAAATAGAGCATGGACTCATGAAAAGATAGCTTCCATACCCCACACCATTGCATGTAATAGGCACTTTGTCAGAAGCAAAATGACATGAACTCCAATAATAGGTGCACATGAGAATCTGGAATTCAAAATGTATAAGGGCAGGAGAAATTGCTGCATTCACTTAAGGAGTAAAAAGCCACAGTAATTGATTGGAAACACCAGTAGCTATCCCAGGACAAGAGAGATGTTGTTTGGATCTCAGAAATAAAAGTCGTATGTTCTGCAACAAAAACTGTACATATTGACACATTTGACCAGTCTGAACAAGCCTGCAGTTACAATTTTCTTATTTTTGTCTCTTGTGCCATCTCCAAACTGTTAATTTCTTTTTTGGCACTGCAAATGAACACATCCCCATTAAAATACAGTGTATACTGGATATTCCATAAAGCCTTGGTAATAAATCCATCACCTTGCTGGTCTGTCAGCCTGCCTTGTTACTAGGGTTGCCAAAGTTGAAACTGGAGAGAGCCTCTGTACTTTTAATGTTTATGTAAAGAGAGAGTTTCAGCAGGTTTTGCTTGTTAACTGGTTGTATGACAAACAATACCTGCTGAAATTGCCTCTGATACATAACCATTAAAAATACAGAAACCCTCTCCAATTTTAATTGTGGCTCCCCTACAACAGTTTCTGCATGTAGAATCATGAGAAAATTGCATTGTGGGTGGAGATATTCCAGACCAGAGTTAAAGAAATGAACAGTGCACAGATGATGGTTTGCATGACTCAGGAAGGAGATGAGATGGTTCCATGCCCACAGGCCAGTTCAGACCTCTTCCCCCTGAATCCTGAATCCTATTTGTGGTTGTAGGCACAGAAAGGAGGAAAAGCAGATCAAGAGAATGGGTAGGGAAAACAGGGTGGGAGTGGTCAATGGATTTATGCTTCCACATGATTTCTTTACTTGTTTTCAAAGTGCTGCTGCAATACACACACATACACACACACACTCACATCCCCATGTGATCTCTAATTTACGAAAGCAAAGACGTAGTCAGTACGCAGTCAGCATCTGCCTGTCATCCCACCCAACCCACATGGCCCCAAAACATCCATCAGCATTGAGTGTTCTTACTCCAAAGGCATTGGACAACTGACCCTGGGATGCTCCTGGTGGGAGCGGAGTGGAATCTCTATTCTGTCCACTGCCTAATTTCACTGCCGTCTTTATGCAATTCAGGATATTTCCAGGAAGACCATTGGCACCTGGGAAATCATGTCTTAGTGGTTGAACTTCCTGTAAACATTAAAGTGCAGAGAATATGACTTGGCCTGCTTCCCTCTTAGTGGTCAAAATACTGAACTCCATCACATGTATGACATCTCTCTTCCTGTCTCTTTTCATTGCTCCAGCTCATGGAGGCAATTTTTCTGGTTTTGAGACAACGATGAAATTCAGCAGGGACTTTGAATACAGCTTCCAACGATTTTGTTTCATCCCTTTGGATTGTACAGCTGTCCTCACACAGAAAATGCAAGTGAGCTTGTTTGTGAAAGGATCAGACTTATTAATGCATTTTTTTGCAAAACAAAGACGATAACTTTTCAATTATTGGTCTTGAATACTAGTATATTGCAAAAATTAGTTATGGATGTTATTTCATAGAAGGTGTTTAACAGAAATTATCTAGCAACAATGACATATAGTCTATTTTGGAGGAGTTAGAAACCATTTTTTTCTGTTAATTATAGTTGTAATTGCATTTTGTTATTGTTATGGGAGGGTTGTAATTGAGTAGTAGTTGTAGTTATGCAATTGTATATTTTCTTGTTATGCAGTGTTATAAATAAAAGAAAGAGAATGCAAGTGAGCCTCAAATAGCATGAATTCAACTTTAACTGTGGAGAACTTAGTTGTTATTCCTTTATGAAAAGGTGGAACTTATCTAAAGGTGACAGAACAAAAGGTCAGTTACATTAGCCCTGCTTTATGTGTACGGCAAGCTCCCAGTATTAGTTCAAGCTGAACTATCTCTAATATTCAGAGGAGAACTTGGATTTCAGTAGCAATGAGCGTGCAGTATAACACAGCCATCCTCAACCAGGTGCCCTCTAGACATGTTGCACTACAACTTGCATCATCCCCTGGCCAGTGTGGGGGTTAAAGCTTAACATACCTGGAGGACACCTAGTAAGGAAATGCTGCCATAACACATCAGGTGCATTAGTATGACAGTACAGAACCAGATATCGAGCATACAGTTGTTCATCTGCCAGCTCTGAGGCATGATGCAAAGCTGATTCATGTAAGTGAGAAGGAGCCTGCCTTCCTGTGCTGTCCCCTAGGCTAGCATCAGGGGTTGGCATCAGTGCCTGCACAGTCCACACTTCAGCAGGATGTACAGTTGGCCCTCCACATTTGCTAGGGTTAGGGTCACAGGACCATTGCAAAAGTGAAAAATTTGCAAGTATCAAAATTTGTGAGTCTCTGGGAATGGGGCTAAGACACAAATGGGGAGAATGGGCATCCAGGGTCTAAATCAGGTCAGGGAAAGAAGACGGTTGGCATGGTTGTCCTGTACTTCCTCTCTCTTGCCCATCTCCTTCCTTGGGTGTAGGGAGGGCTTTGGGAGAAGGCATGTGGTGCTGAGGAATCAGGCTTTGAACTATCCTTAGCTGGCCAGGCAGTGGCTGGTGGAAGAGGAGGAGGAGGAGGATCAGAGGTGGGTTTTAAAAAGCTGCATGGCCTCATTGGAGTTGCCAAGAGAGAAGGTTCCCTCAAAAAGAAGCACCAGAGGTGGGAGGGCAGGGGTTGGAGAAACTCACATATAATCAAATCCATGGATGTCAAACCCGCAAATGTGGAGGGCTGACTGTATAGTGATTCCCCCCACCGCCACCCAACTTGCTCAACATTTGATGTTTCTTCTGATTTCTTCCAGTCTCCTCAAGCGTGCAACCAAGGAAAAGAACATAAGTACTCCCTTGCTTTGTTGTGTTCTTCTGGGGAGTGGTGCAGGTTGGACCCAGAGGAAGACAGTAAGCAATTTGGCAGTGGTAATGACAGAAGCAAGAAGACAGTCCCATTCAGAGATAGAGTACAAACTCTCCACAACTGGCTGCCAACAATTGTCCTCTCTAGTGCTTCTTCTACCCCAGACAGATTCAGATTGATGTTTCAGTTGAGCTGTTTAGAACCAGAGCCCAGAAGAGTTACTTGTTGGGCATGTTGTGTGCCTTCAAGTTGTTTCTGTTGTTTCTGACTTTTGGAAACCCTATCGTAATGTTTTCTGGGGCTGAGCGTATATCTTATGTCCGAGGTCACCTAGTGGGTTTCCAGGGAGTTTAACCACTACATCATGCTGGCTCCTTCCAAAATCATTTAACCAGGTTGAGCAGTTGTCCAAAAGGTAATTTTCCTAAGTCTGGCTTAGTACATCATCCAGCACATTGGCCCACATGCACTGGGTACAACATAATTGCATTCTTTGCTGGCAAAAGCCAAAAATTAACTTGGTACACAGGACACATTTACAGAAGTGAAAGCTACATTGCTGATATTGGTAGAAGCCCCACTTCAATCTTTGCTGGGAAATGCAGCAAATTAGCTTGGAACACATAGAACACATTCCCAGAAGGGACAGGTACACTGCTGATATTGACAGAAGCCTCCCCCCGACAAAATCAATCAATCAATCAATCAATCTGATAATACTATGATACTTCTTGAAAGATTTAAAGTATAAGGGAACTGGTGGATTTTGCAAAACCAATGAGGCAAATATTCAAGAAGGTTTTGATCCCTTGCAGAATATTCCACTAAAACAGGAGGTTCTCAAATAACACCCAATGAAGACAGTCTGCCAAGTAAGTCATATAAGTGCAACAGTATTTTAAAGAAATACAAAGTAACCAAGTCTAACAGAGAAGCATTGGGAGATGAATGGTAGATCTTGCTAGCAACTCAAGTGGATGACTGGTGACTGAGCTAACAGGACAAACAGCTAAACACAGAAAAAAATGAGTTATAGGTTACATAGTTACCTGTAATGTCAAATTATTTTTCTTTAAGAGAAAAATTAACAAGAGTAGGAACAATGTCTTTCTCTCTCTCTCTTTCTGTTTTTGGTTTTTGGACCATGTGTTCCAGAATGCTCCACTAGCCAGGATGGCCATTAATCTAAAAATGAATTTTTCAGGCTTTGAGTAGAACTGAGCTGAATAGAAGACCTAGATCACTAATCCTAGGCACAAGTAATACCGCTGTTGTTCTGAATGGAAGAAAATTCAGACTGCTATCATATTAACCAGAGTTTTGTTAAGGGAAGAAGGGAACACTTCTACATACAACCCAAACAACCAGGAAACACAGAGCTGCTTTTCTTATGTTTGATCAGTTTACAGTTAAATTAATTTATCACATGAAGACTCTGTTGCAGCAAGTTCTTTCAATAACTGGTCTACCTTGGTTCATATCTTTCTAGATGTTTCTAGATATTTACAGTTTTTAACCACCCTTAGTTTATGCTGAAACCCTCAGATTATCCACCAGCTAGAAACAATACATTTTCTGGACTTCAAACAGCAACAACATAAAAATACAAGAGCTCAGCGTCTTCAGAGGTCATGTGAATTGGCTTTAAGACTTTCCCTAACAGACCTTTTTCTGCATTAAACTTGAGGTCAACCTTGGCAAGACCAACCAGCACTGCCTTTCCTCATTCTGAAATAAACATTTTCAATCATAAAAATGTGGAAAGTCTAGAACTATGGCGCCTTTCTCCTCTGTGTCGTTGAGTTGCCTCCATGAAGGGTTAATTCAGCAAGGCTCTTTTTGCTCAAAGTTGTTTTTTAAGAATCAGAGAGAATAGTTCTCTTGTTACAAACATGGCTTCTGGGCATTTGGTGATGCTTTCGCTTTTTTCTCTCTCACTGTACCACAAAGAAATCTTTTGTTCCCTCTTCTCTGTCACCTTTACTCCCTCCACCCCTCCAGCTCCCGCCTCTTCCCTTCAGTGGCTGCCAACTAACTACGGAATGGCAAAAATTGACCATAGCATAGTCATGGCAAATATTTCTCTGGTTATTATCCAAGTGGGGGTCTTTAGGATTTCTGCAATGGAAGCATCTCAATAGATGATACAGTCAAGTCTGAGACATATTGACTCATCCCAGAGTGGACATAGAGGTCTTTCCCATAAAAAGCATGATTTCTAGGGAAACCAACAACATCCAGAACTGATGGGGAGGACAATAAAAGCCAATACAGAATAACACACAAAGTATTGGGTGTGGACATGGAAAACCAGGTTCAAATTCCCCCAAGCCATGAAGGGGATTGTCCTGGGCAAAGTCACTCTCTCAGGGCCTTTCTGTACTACACTGTTGTAGTGCTATTATTCCACTTTCAACATCCTCTGGAATCCTGGGGGTTTTCAATTTAGGGAGGGGCCTTTAGAATTCTCAGCCAGAGAGCTCTTTCGCCTCAGTAAACTACAAATCCCAGAATTCTGCAGGATTTTGAAAGGGGAATAATAGCACTATAACAGTGTAGTGTGGGAAGGCCCTCAGTGTCTCTTCCATACCATGAAACAAAGGACCCCAACATACATTTGATCTATAATAGTGGGATGGCTAATTGTAATGGATCTAGAGGTTCATTTACAGCTGCTGATTTTACAAATAAAAAGAGAAGGTGGAAAAGTCCCTCCACAGGACCGGCCCTACCATGAGGCAAAGTGAGGCAGTTGCTTCAGGCAACACATTTTGTGAGGTGGTGGCAAGATGCTGGAGAAAAGAACTATGTGCTGGATGGTCTGTCCGACACCCATTAAGTTAGCCTGTTGTTTAAAGTGAGAATGCTGCCCACCATTTTCCTTCTGCTGAAGGAAGAGAAATGACATGACAGTCTGCTTTTCTACATGGAATGAGAGGAAGGTGTCATCTTCTTCTTTGCCTTGGGCAGTAACATATTTTGAGCCGGCCCTGCCCATCCACCACCACATAATTCCCCCTTTAAGTACAATGCGATTTCCAACAATTCCTTCTCTCCTTTTGGGGATTTGGTCTGTATGCGTCCTAATACCCACATTCTAAGATGGCAGGAAAACACATATTAACACTGACTTCTAGTTCTTATTATCTGCAAGCACTGATGAAAGTCAGTGGGACAAGTCAGAATGCAGTATGACCACAAAGTTTTGCTGTGATAGGCTATACTTCCAGGCCTAGATTCTTGAAATCCAAGACATGGAGCCTTTTCACACTGCACAAATATTGCACTATTATTCTCCTTAACTGCCATGGCAACATCTATGGAATCCTGTGATTGGTGGCTTAAGGAGGGGCATTTAGAATTCTCAGCCAGAGAGTTCCAGTGTCTCACCAAACTACAAACTCCAAGATTACATAGGATGGAACCCTGACTGTTAAAATGGCATCATAGTGTTTATAACTGTGTAGTGCAAACAGGCCCTTTGTAACTCTAGATGTTATCTGTAAGTTTCACCAATGGCATTATTTATTTTTCTGAATACCCTCAAAAAGATTATTAGGGCTTGCCTACGGTTGCCACATTAAAAATTGGAGGTAGTCTCTGTACTTTTAATGCTTCTGTAGAAGAGGGAATTTCATAGGCATTGCTTGTCATGCAACCAAGTAACAAGTAACATCTGCTGAAATTCCTGCTTCTATACAACAACTCAAGGTACAGAAGCCATCTCCAGTTTTCACTCTGGCAACCCTTGGCCCGTCCATTAGGTGGGGTGAGGTTCCTGTGTCAAGGTGAGAATCCAGGAGTGGTGAATTGGGCTGGCACAGAGAACCTCCAACCCACCACTGTCCACAAGGCCTGGCTAACACTTACCCATATTTGAGGCCTAACTAGCTTTGTCGAGAAAGCATTTCCAGTGATTTTCTCTGCCTGAAGCTGCTCTGCATAAAGGGCAGGTGAAATGAGGTAAGGTATCACAGGATAAGAGAGAGGGAAGAGAAGGGGATGAGACAGGAGGCACGAAGGACGTAGCAACAGTGATAACAGGAGGGGACTAAGGTTCCCAGATCTCAAGGACTGCTCCTTCGTCTCAAGTTCTTTGGGGTGGGGAGGAGCCTCAGGGTGAGAGCATTGCCTTGAAAAACATAGGTATTTGTTTTCCTCAATTGTTAGACTTGTGTTTTTATCTGAATCGCATAATCTATGCAACTGTGGTTGGTGCTCAATGTATCATGCTTAATGACATGACTAGGAGCTGCTGTTTGTAACATCACTCTTGTAACTTCACCTGATCCTACTCCCTGTGATATAAGTCTCAGGTTTGGGTGCTGAAATTTCAGGGCCTGGAATGGTATTGACTTGGCAAACCTAGATATTAATCCACTTTCAGCAGCAAGAGGACTTGGGCCACTATTGATTATGACTTTTCCCTCTTATAATCTATCAATATTGTGGCATGGCTTGAGGTAGACAATGAAGAGCTGTCGGCCTTGCAAAAGACCTGATCCTTGCACAAGTGAAAACTACTTGAACTAGTTTGTTGCTAAGGATTAACAAAGCTGCCTGCATTTTTGGATTCTTGTTGTAGAGATGGCTAAAGGAACTGTCACTTAAGAACATCTGAACTTCACAATGTACTCCATGTATAGGGGATCAGGTCTGTAAGGAGACATGCTACTTATTCTGCAAAGAGGTCCTGCTGTCTGCTTCTGAGAGTGTGAATATAGGCAGCATGCTTGAATTTACTAAATCTTGGGGGAATGGGGGGGTCAAGCACCTGGCAGGCCACAGCAGATGGCTTGTAGGTTCAATGTGGCTTGGTGGGTCACACTGGGCAGGCCTCTTCCACAGTAAAATGTCACAGGGATCCTTTGGTTTCCCAGACCAATAAAGCCTCTGTAATTTCCCCAGATGCAGAGATGCTCTCCCCCTTCCCCATCTTAAGAAGGCAAAGCTCAGTAGCTTCATTAGCTCTGGAAGTTTCTTTTTTTTTTCTTTTTTCTTCCTGGAATACTCTTATCACAATCTAGAATTACAAGCCATTACAAAGAAACAGCAGTCTTCTCTTTTGCCATCCAGCCTGAAGAATGCAAAATGTAATGATGAATTTGGAAATGTTGCTGTGCAAAAAAAAAATGCTGTCGGTAGGAAATCATGATCCTAAAAAAGTTTTAAAATGTAAATGTAAAATCCAAGACAGCAGCTTAAATAGCTTAATCAGTAGATAATATGAGCAGAAAAACTAAAGGTGTTGCTTCTTTGTCATGGAATAACCAGGACATCTCAAATTGCTCAGTAGAAAGAGCATCCTTCACTCCACCTGTGTTCTCCTTCTTTTATTATTATTATTATTATTTTTATAAAATAAGGGAATTTATACACAATACAAATGGTTTACCTTATACCATACTGTACATCAATCTTACATAAATTCTCTATTTGTACCTTTCAAATGTTATTATCAAATATTACTTATTATTTTATATGTTTCAGTCCCTCTTTTCCTCTCCCTCCCCATCTTCCCCTTCCCTTTCTTTCCCTCTCCCCTCCCTACTCTTAATAAAAACATTCTTTTCCCTCCCAATCTTCCTCCTCCTCTCCCACTCCCCTTCTTCCTCATTCCGCATTTTCTCCACTCCAAACTCTTCATTTTCTTTCTTAAACTAAACCTCCTTCATGTGAAATCTCTTTTTGTTATTGTGTTCTCCTTCTTAATAAACACGGAGTTTTGGGTGGCATTGATTATGTGCCCTAATTTATAAGGGACAGTCCTCTATTTGAAGGTGTCTTCCTCTGTTTGAAGCACTGTCCAGTTCAAATCTGATTTAGAGATAAAGAATTTAAGAAAAGAGAACAACAGAAGGATTTTGAAGTTTACAGAATCATAGAATCTTAGAGTTGGAAAGGATCACAAGAGCCACCTTATATTTATTTAAGCATGAGCTTTTGTGAATTTCAGTTCATTTCTCCAGAAGCACTGCTGGAGTAAAATATAAAAGCCACAGTCATATTGGCACAGTTACATAGATATGGAAATGGGATCAGAGTGTAATAAGATACAGAAAGATACAAAATGTGATCCTGGCCATAAATGTTCAAAGAGTTATGTAAGATAATACAAGTTTCTCAGGTGCCTGGCCCTTTAGAAGCAAGGTGGTGTGAAAGCAATCACATCTGCTTGCTTAAAAGTCATTTTCTGAGAAATCTTTTGTTACATGTGTATCTGTGATCAAAATCCATGTATTGATAGATGTAATGCACCAAGAAACTATTGTCTCTGTTCATATCTCTACTAATGGATTGAATTGTATGAGTATACCTCAGTTCAGTTATTTTCTTTTCTATAATCTTCTCTTGAATCTCCTTGTTCTACAAGCACTACAGGAAGATCATTGAATGCATGTCCAAGAAGTATTATTTTTCAGAATTGGTTGTAGCTCCTTGATTATATGTTTGAGTAGTCTCAAGTCAGAGCTGTACTTGACTGCTATTGATGTTCTCTCCTTTTCTAGTTTTGGGCTGTCTTTCAGAAGATTGTTCTTGGTGTCAGTTTTGCCTTCTTATTTTTTTCCTCCAGTTCATTGGGTGGATATTGTAGATTGAAAATTCCTATTGCAAATTGATGAGTTTTGAATCCCTGTCTCATGGATCTGAGCAGATGTGGTTGTACCAAAGGGCTTGGCTATAAACAATAGATTTGGTAGTATATTCTGGGTGGAAGCTGGAGATGTGTATGGGTACAAGTCAGTGGACCTTTGAAACAGCCTGATGCTTAGATGCCTATTTTGTAGCAGCATAGCAGTGTCCAGAAAATGTACTTGCTGTTTGGATTGTTCTAGTACCATAAAGGAATTATCTTTAAGATTTTCCTTCCTTTCCAGACTATTAATTTAAGTAATCTCTTGATAGTTGTTAAATAAAAAATAGATTGGCTGATTTTTCTGTCCTAGCTTTCTTCTAAGGAGTTAAAACAGCAGACACAGTTCCTCTGACCTGTCTCCATTTTTATCCTTACAATGATCCTGTGAGGTAGATGAGGCTGAGAAATTGTGACCAGCCCAAGGTCACCCAGTGACTTTCAGAGACTCAGATTTGGGTTTCCTCAATCCATGTTTAGCACTCTATGTGTTATACTGCACTGACTGGCTGGGGATGATGGGAATTGTTGTTAACATATGTAGCAAGCAGTAGATTGGAGAAGGCCAATATACAGAGGAACAAAAAAAAAGTATACAAACTGGCTTTGTAATTGTTAATTACTAGGATAGGAAATAATTTCTGCTTTTTATTCCTTTATCTGCTGAACATTTAAACCAAAGGTTTTGTTTTTAAAATGACTTTCCTTTTTAATTTTTTAGAGGCAAAAGAAGCCAGATTATAGATTCTTATTTATATGACTGTACATGGATAATGAAAGGTGGGGCTTGGGGGCTAAATAAAGCCAATGAGGTCACATGTTCCGCCTTTTTATCTAGTTCTCTCATTCCTCTTTTGGATAACAAGGCCTCCATTGATACCGAGCAGGAAAGGGGTAGGGAGGGCATAGGAAAGGGGGTGTCACTGTCACCCCAATGGCCCCCGGTCACTTCTCCACGCTCCTTAATGCGATGTTCCCACCGACAAACTGAGAGGCAGAAAAACAGAGTGATCTCATGATTCCACAACTGACTCATGCAAACAATACCAAGGGAGGGAGATGGAGATGAAAATGAAATGATAAGAGTCAGAGTAAAGGAAAGGGAAGCAAGGCTGGGTGTGTGTGTGTAAAGGGACAGGTGCACAGATGAGAGGATGAGGGGCAGGAGCTGTGGCAGGTAGATCACAGGGAGTGGGAATGCAGCCAAAAAACAAAAAGAGGGGCTTCGTGATGATAAATGGGATGAAGGAGATAAGAGAGAAGAGATTTCATTTGCAATCCTATTTCCATCAACATGGGAGTAAATCTCTTTGAACTGAATAGGATTTACTTTTGTGTAAAAAGTAAGCTATTAGACAGCTTACCAGCAGACCAAGAAAGGCAGACATGATGAGAGGTGCTTTGCAAACAATAAACATATTTCTACTTTTTGTTAGCACCTGCATAGACTATCCAGCGACAACAGCATTCAGCTTGTTACCGCAGTTTTCTAGCCCGGACTTGTGGGATACCAGATATCATTTTGATATCAATAATTTGGCCTTCTTTACCTATTCCACTCCACATGCTGTGAGGTCCCCGGACAAGTTCGCATACAGGCACGGTCGCTAATCGCTGTAATATTCCACACAAATACAGGCAGGCCAGAAATAGCCATCCCACCGCTTCAGGAGACCTCAAGACAAGTATCACATTATGTGTGCACGCTACAAGCTGAACATGAGTCAGCAGTGTGATGCGGCAGCCAAGAAAGCCAATGCAATTCTTGGCTGCATCAATAGGAGTATGGTGTCTAGATCGAGGGAGGTACTGGTACCACTCTACTCTGCTTTGGTTAGACCTCATCTTGAATACTGTGTTCAGTTCTGGGCACCCCAATTCAAGAAGGACATGGTCAAGCTGGAGCAAGTCCAGAGAAGGGCGACCAAAATGGTGAGAGGCCTGGAAGTCATGCCCTATGAGGATAGACTTAGAGAGCTGGGTATGTTTAGTCTGCAGAAGAGAAGGTTAAGAGGGGACATGATAGCTATGTTTAAATATTTGAAGGGATGCCATGTAGAGGAAGGAGAGGGCTTGTTTTCTGCTTCTCCAGAGACCAAGACAAGGAGCAATGGATTCAGGCTGCAGGAAGGGAGATTCCACCTGAACCTCAGGAAGAACTTTCTGACAGTCAGGGCTGTCCGGCAGTGGAATATGCTGCCTCGGAGTGTAGTGGAGTCTCCTTCCTTGGAGGTTTTTAAGTAGAGGCTAGATGGTCACCTGTTGGGAATGCTTTGAGGGTGTTCCTGCACAGCAGGGGGTTGGACTGGATGGCCCGTGTGGTCTCTTCCAACTCTACATTTCTATGATTCTATGATTCCATGATTCTACTTACAAAGAACTCCCTGCCCCAAGCAGGCAGCTTGACGAGCCAAATACTCCACTGTCAAGCACTCTGCGCTTGCATACTGGCTACCCTATTGACAATTCAGACTTAACTCAATCATTCTAAATTCTGACCTTTTGGAGGCTTTGTCTCCAGCCCGAAACTCATTGTTTTCCCCAAGTACAGACTAGCCTACAGCCACATTTTCCCCTATAAGAACCCCTGACTTTGAGAGCTTCCTCAGATCGCTCCCGACTTCCATCCTGCCTTGCTGCCACTTTGCTTGGCGAGCCTTCCCCTCAGTCCCACGAACTGAGAACCTTCATATCCACGAACTCTATCTTCAGACTACCCGGGCTCCAGGACAGGTGTAATGTTACCCGTACCAAAAACCTCCTCTAAAAATCCCTCTATCCAACTCTAACCTTTATTTCTCTAGTTATCTGTGTGAGTGTGTTGCATACACTTATTTGATTGTATTTTAATAAAAACAACAATTATTATTTCACTTCTGTTTGCTCCTTGACTCAGCCTGACCCCATAGACACTGGGTAAAAGATCTCACTCCGTTGCCCTGCCTCTTGCAGTGCTAACTTGTGCTCTTTGACCAATTTCCCCAACTTGTATAATTTGGAGAGCATTTAGGTGTCCCTCACGGGACCCCCAGAAATCAGGGTAACAAGCTACTTAGGTCTACCACATAATGGAATGGACTAATCTATATATTTTTGACTGCCCCCGTGGAAAACATGGGAGATGTAGAACGTGCAGGGAAACCAGACAAGCCTTCAACTAATTCATTTTGTAAAATGGAAGAACAGAATATCTGACATCTAGGAAGAAAGGAGTGTTCACCTGCTTATTATGTTTTTTGTAACAGGAGCTATATTAAAATGCCTGTGAGGGAATAGTGCAATTAAAGAATGACCACTCTTCAGTTGATTAAATAAAGTAAAATTTTAAAGAATCACCAGATGGCACTATGGTACATGTGACATATTCCTAGTGAAAAATACTGTGGCTTAGGCCGTTTCCCCACTACACTGTTACAGTGTTATTATTCTACTTTCAACATCCTGTGGAATTCTGAGGTTAGTAGTTTACTGAGGCCAAAGAGCTCCCTGGCTGAGAATTCTAAATGGCCCTCCCTAGACTGCAAATCCCAGGATTCCATGGGATGTTGAAAGTGGAATAATAGCACTATAACAGTCTAGTGTGGAAATGGCTTTACACAGCATAATGCTTCACCCAGGGTTTTAGACACGCAATTCTTTTGCTACCTGGAAAGAAAAAAAAAACATTCTCATGTCTTCAGAAAAGAAAGGATATATGTTATATATATATATTTACATTTACATTTACATCTCAACACAACCTTATCATTGGTTTCAGAAAGGGAAACCAATTATGCATTTATTGCGTGATGGGGGGAAAAAAAGGAATCTGGGAATGTCTCAGGTTAACTAACTTCAAAACTGGCTCTGCTGTCAGGCAATCTGGAAGAATGACCTCAGACAGTAGATGCTGGGAGACTAGCAATTAAAATTTTACTTCAACAGTTGATGACAGAGACATGTATCCCACTACACCTCAGGGAAGCAGGGTAGTTTATGTGGTGCAGGCAAGGCTACAATGGTCAGTTGAATTAGTTTATATCTTTGTAAAAATTATTTATGGTGCTTATAATACAGTAGCTGCTCTCACAGTAAAGCCACACTCCTTCAGTTTTTAGATAAACTGTATGACATCACACTGGAAACTGAAAAAATGAACATATTTCAAAGCTAATTTGGTGTTGTACTTAATGCCAAACAGCCTTAGAATTGTTGTCTTCTCTTTTTTTTCTGATACAGTAGGTGGCAGAAAAGACACTTGGCAAGCACTGAGCTTAAGGCAAGCACCCAGCTTGCCCAACCCTAAGGCAAATGCTGTACACAAGGCACACACAACTCTGTCCAATCCCTGCCCTTCAGCATCTGCTGCCTGAGGTGCTGCCTCACACAGCCTAATCCTACAGCCAGCCAAAGATTCAGGACTCCTCCAGTTTGTTCCTACTCCATTCTTCTGCTTTGTAGGTTAGAACATGTTTTAGGGATTGAGATTACTGGAAAAGAGAGATGGTCTGCACGATATTATGTCTTCGCTGTTGGCCATTTTAAAGAGAGCTTGGAAAAGTAATTTTTTCACTACCACCCCCAGAACCCCTTATTCAGGATGGATATTGGCCTTTTAGCCTGAGGGATTTTGGGAAATAGAGTTAAAAAAAAACCTCGAAGCTTTGTGACAGTACCAGGGTTAAACTTACCTGGTATTTGTGCCCTTTTGGTTAGCTAATAAAGAAATTACCTTAATATGGAGAGAAAGGTTTCTGAATTCCAAATTTTTATCTTCAAATTAGACACGAACATTTTCATGTTAATACTGTCCTGGTTTGGACCTGAGAATGGTGCTCCATACTACAACTTTTCTGGTTAACATCCATAATACATTCTTCATTCTCCATGGACCAAAATAAGAGACTGGATGGAAGTCTCTGTTTGCCTAGTCTTAGGGTACAAATGTAAAGTATTTCCTCCTCTAAGCGATACTTGGAGAGAGCAAGGATTTACAATCAAACCAGAGGCTGAACTCCTTAATGCGTTCAAGTCTTTTCTCTTTCCTCATCTGCCTAACATGAGAGGAACACATATCTCCACAGCATGCAACCCATTCCCCTATAATGCACCAGCCATGAGGTGACCTTCTGACAATGTGGTCCTATCATTCACAGCACAATAGAGCACAATAGCGTAATTAAGCTCTGACCCTTTGCTCTTTATATCCATATCCTCAGTGCAATAACGCCCCCATTACAGAAGAGGGCGGGGAGAGAGGCTTGTTTTAAACTGTTTCTATTTAATTAAGATAGAAAGGGCAAGAAGGAAGGAAGAGAGCTACAAAAGGATGCAAAAAGCTACTAGGAAGGAGGACAATGCTGCAGAAACTATAGACCTCCCACTCATACATCTGGATTCACAGAGTCTACCAGTTGTTCTCTGGCCTTGTTGTTTCGGCAGTCTCAGTTCTAGGGTATGCTTGCTACAGTTCTGTACATGCTTTAATTGTTAAGTCATCTAATAGGCTTTCCTTGCATTCCAGGGGCCCTTTCACACTACACAATTATAGCAGTATAATTCCACTTTAACTCATCTTATAAAATTCTGGGATTTGCAATTGAGAGGAAGCATTTAGAATTTTCAGACATAAATCACCAAACTACAAATTCCAGGATGCCATATGATGTTACCGTGACAGCTCAGGTGGAATCACTGAAGTATAATTATGTACAGTAATCCCTCCACACTCACTAGGCTTAGGGGCACAGGACCTCTGTGAAAGTGAAAAAATGTGAATAACTTTAGGTGTGACAAACCCTAGGGGGTCATAGCTGGCAGAGCCGCCTAGCAGCAGAGGGGATTTAATTTGATTGTTTCCCTGACTAAAGAACCTAGGTTAGCCAGAGGGAGAGGTTAGGTGGGTGAGTCAGCAGAACAGAAAAATAACAGAAAGAGGAATTGAAAAAGCATTCCATCTGTGAGTTTGAAAGGAAAAGAGTTCCTTGAGAGAGTGAGAGAATTGGGGAAATGTTTGCCTGTTAATAGCTGAAGTGCTTTGTTGTTTGATAACATTTAATTGCCAAACATCTTTACTTTGTCAGTTTGTTTAAAAAAATTTTTTTTTTTAAAGAGCAGTCTCTTTAATCTCTTTAGTCTCTATCTCCTTAATCTGAGCTCAGTTACACATGCTACTACCAGTGACACATTCGTTGGGATAATAAACCTGGAAATGCTTTGCCCTATATCCACAAGGGTTGTGAGTTTAGGGAAAGCAGAAGGGAGATATAAGAATGGAGAGGGAGCCAGGAGGTGGTAAATATATAAAAAAGTGCTGCTTCTCCAGAGAGGGAGACTAAAAGCAGACCTGGGTCATAGCTCTGGCTGGCCCAAATCTCCACATTTTGACACTAGGCCTTCCCAAACCATATTTACCCCACACAAAAATATGATCACCATATTCAACCCACCATGGACTACTTTGAGGTATCAGGATTTCTTCATAAGGCAGAAGCTGGTGGCTGGTAGGGCTTACTGCCACCTCCACTGCTGTCTCACACCATTTTTAATAGGGACTTACAAGACTCGTTCACAGTTTCTCAGTCTCACGAGGCTTGCAGTCCCTATTAAAAATGGCATAGGGAGGCAGCAGAGGTGACAGCAAATAATCTGTGAATAATCAAATCCGCAAAAGTGAAACTGCCAAATGTGGAGGGTTGACTATAGTATGAAAGGGCCCCAAATCTCCCTATCTGAGCCGGTCTGAGTCTTAAGATCGGAGCGAGGGACTTTCTCTCAGTCCCACCATTGTGATAGGCCCATTTGTTGAGGACACTGTGAAAATCTCTTACTCAGGAGACTAGGGCCATTTCTGCACTATGCTGTTATAGCACTATTATTCTACTTTCAACATCCTGTGGAATTCTGGGGTTTGTAGTTTACTGAGACCAAAGAGCTCTCTGGCTGAGAATTCTAAATGCCTCTCCCCTTACTGCAAATCTCAGGATTCCATAGAATGTTGAAAATGGAATAATAGCACTATACCAGTGTAGTGCAGAAATGGCCTAGGCTGCTCTTTTTGCCAGCAGTAAGGATGTTTTTTTAATTTAAAGAAGTATTTAATAATCAGGTGGTTGGGCCGAGGAGTCTTTTAATGGCGATCGTGGTTCTTCAGTTTTATACTTATTTATATCTTTTTGAAACCCTCTTACATTTTTTTTTTAAATTTGTGGTGGTTTTAGTGGTTTTAAATTAGTGGTGTTAGTAGCTTATTTAACTGCATTTTACTCATACTTTTTTTCAGGTTTTGAGCTGTACTTTGTTTTAATCTTTGTTGTGAGTCACCTTGGATCCCATGTTGGGAGAAAGGCAGACTATAAATGAAATAAATAAGAATAAAATATATAAAAATAAAATAAAATAAAATAAAACTTAGCTGATCTGAAAGGGCTGTTGGTACCAATGCTGCTATGCACAGCTTTGGCCAGTCCCCAGATGCCTTGTTCTGAAATGTACTTAGAACAAACATTATGGGCAGGACAGGAAATCTCCCAGGGCACTCAGCACACAAGGCCAGACATTTGGGCTTGGCCAACTCTGTGGACAGTGGTGTCGGCTGTGGTCATTGCTACAGAGGATGGCTGCAGCAATGGTGGAGCAACAACATACCCTCCAACTGTCTTGATTTGTCAGGAACAGTCCCAATTAATCTTCTATCTGCTCACTTTTTCAGCTGCTTTTAAAATGTCTCTCTCTCCTCCTCTTTCCCACTTTGTCCTCAGCTTACTCCAGCTGTCACAAAACGAGTGCAAAGTGCAGAAGTAGTTTGCACTCAATTAACTCATCTGGAGGAGAGGACAGGAAGAAAAAGAATCATGCTCTTGTGCTGCAGCCTCTCCTAGCTTGTGTGTTTTCTCTCATAATATATTTTGCCATCTTGAATGCATTCTGATGTTGCTTGGCCATGTTGTTACCACATCTTACACCCCCATCCTGTTGGACAACAAAATTGGAGAGAAATACTATTTTCATATAAAATTAGACACCTATGACTGTAAAACATGCAGTAGAAGGACATTGGCTGTAAGTGTGTCAGGATGATCTCAGCATGGCTAGGTCATAAGTTCAAGAAGAGTAGATAGAAACCCCTGATGTTAATGGGTTTGGGACAATCCTCTCAACAACCTGACCTCCAAATATAATAGAAGATGAAACTGCCCAGGTACAGCAGTCAAGCACCCCTGCTGTGTGCATATCCTACAGAGACCTTCCCTATTCACTTTACCTGACCAAAATATTAAGAGACTGTCATGACTCCCATCAATGCTTTGTCACCTAACGTTAAGACAAACAGCCTATTCCAGACCCTTTTGTTTGCTCTGCAAGAAAGCAATTAACATACATCCTTCAGCATAGGAGATAGGGGATGAAAATCCCAGCTCCAGTCCAGGTAATTTGCTAACACGTTGGGCATCATGCTGCAGCCCAGACTCTTGGTCTTCTGTGTTGCCCTCAAACTCTTGTTTGAACCACTCCACTTTGATCTTCTGCTTTCGGATGAGTAAATATCACCCCTTCCACCCAAAATCCCTCTATCCAACCTTTCTTGCCTTTCCCTTCAATAGCCTTGTATGATTCATGAAATTGCTTGATTCTGTGTATGTGTCTATTAATTTCCAATAAAATGATCTTTTAACTTTTAATAGGAGTCATCTCTGCAGTTAGAACTGATATACACAGGTGAAAAGATCCTGCTGTTGCCCTCCTCTCGCAGGCATCATGGCCTACTTTGGAGGCCCTGGCAGTGAGGAGGAGGATTCTGAATCCAAGGCAGAAGTTTCCCCAGAGGCAGCAATTTCCCTAGAAGCTTGCTCAAGAGAAGATAACAAGCAATAGCAGGGGCCTGAGCAAGGGGAACAAATATCAGAGGATGAGATAACACAGATGGTTACCATGCAAGACAGCTGACGTCAGAGAGAGGGACTGTGCTGCTTACCGTGTTTAAGTAACAAATGAGCCCTAATGAAGGAACACTTGTGGTGACAGCATCAATAGATAAAAGGCTTTCAGCTGGCCCTTTCTTTTTAGGGTCAGCAACTGATCTCTACACTTGTGGAAGTTGTTTTCTCTTGTATCTGGACTACCTTGAACCTCTGCCTGTTTGACCGTGACTTGGATTTGCCCTTTGGAATTGTTTGCTTTGGAACCTAAATTCTGTTTGGACATTTTCCTACTCTTGCCTTGTAAGTAAACCCTGCTCTGCCCTGGACAAAACAGAAGGCCTCATTTGAGCTAATGGTTCCCCAAATTCTAAGGGAATGCTGTCACTGTTGGTGGACCTCAAGGTCCTCCACCTTTTAGGGTGACAACGTGTATCCCAGTTGTTATCTGTGAAATGTTGGACAGTATGCAACAGCGCACTTCTCCAGCCTCAAGTGGCAGAACTTGTGCCACCATCCCCTGGTTTCCTGCTCCAGAACTAGAATGCTGCATTAGACAAGCCTTTGTTCTGATCCAGTAAGGTTCTTCTTATGTACTTATAGTTCATGTCTGAAAGCCTGAAGAGCTGTTTCTAGTCACTGTTAGCAACACTGAGCTAGATGAAGTAGTTGGTCTCAATCAGTATTAGGCAGATTCCTCTTGTATTTCTTCCCATGTTGGTTCATCTCCAGGGGACAGAGAAGTGCAGGAGGGAATGTGAGGTGCTCTCACTGCTGAACCTTTTAAGGTGACCAGCTAAGAATCATATTGGGCAATGAATGGAGAACAACTGACTTCTGGGTATTTTTGTTAGATTGGCTAGACAAAATAATTTGAAACTACAAAGAGGAGAATTTCCTTCTTAGCAGGGCCAGAAAAGTTGCTTCCTTCCTACGCAGGACCAAGTGGGTGTGTGTGTGGGGCCGCTGAGGGAAATCTGTGAGGGACAGAGCAATGTCTTTGAACAATTGAGCACTGTCCCCAAGCACTGCACACCCGACTCTCCTGAACAAAAGGCTCACACACAAGGGACTTGACTGTGAAGCTTCCATCTGCTTTCATCAGTGACCCCTGGGGGCAGCCAGGTCACAAGGTCATCCCACTTAAACTCAAAATTTTCATCCAGAAATAGAGCTGGGAAGTGGGAAGCAGTAGCCCAGTGCAGGGGTCCTTGCATCTTGAGGGGAATCTTTGACTCAATCACTTCATTCGTTTTTCATCAGACATGTCCTCCCCCAACTCCACAAGTTAATAAAAAGAGGGTGTCATTATGAATTACAGCCACTCTTAACAATAATCTTTTACATCCTGAAGGTGAAAATGTGATGCACTGAAAGGACAGGCTGGACCCATGAGTAATGAGAGTGAGCATTGGTTCTGCGTCTCACCCCTCCACTTTGGCAGTCCACAAATCTTGTTGAGGGGGTGCTTTGACCCATAATGCCCCTGATAAATCCCCTTGGGGCTTCTGGAGTACACAGCTTGATTCTGGTTTCTAGTTTTGATTCCTGTAGCAACTCATGCTAGTCCTGATGGATGCATGGATCAGAAACCAGATGTCAGAAAAGCCACTTGCCATGTTGGCTGGGGATTCAGGCAACTGTAGTCCAATGAGTAAATTTTTCTAGCCTCTGATCAGAAACCACTCAATAGTACAGTACTGCTGTGGGTAGAACAAGAATGAACTGTGTAATTCTGAAATTTGCAGAAACAAAAGTGGCAAGTATTGCAACCAACCTAGAGGACAGTATTAAAAAGTGATGCAGCTTCTTTTTTTAAGTTGCAAATGATCTCAATCAACAGGTTAGGTGAGCCAAAAGTAAGAAAAATAAAATCAAACAAGGAAAATAAATGCAGTCCTACCTCCTCATTTTTGGGTTTGATTATTCATGAGCTGTGTGTGTGCCTTCCTGCCCCCATTCTCCTCCTCCCATCTCCCTTGCATTTTACTGGGTGCAGAGAAGGAAGGCAAGCGTCTGGACAAAAGGCAAGGCAATGGGGACGGCACGCATATGCCTTCCTTCTCCCCTCCAGAGCTCCCCCTTCCCATTCCCTTGTCCTTGGCCCTGGTGTGCAACAAGGCAAGGGAATGGGTGGGGGAGCCCTGGCAAGGAAAGGGAGGGGGATCACAGGACGAATTATTCACAGTTTTTTTCACTTTTGCTAGGGTTCTGCACTTCAAACCCTCATGAAAGTGGAGAAGCCACTGTAGTGTGTTGCAGGAAAAGGATCAAATGCAGAAACATTTGAGAAATAAGTGTCAAGGCTACAGCAAGCCCATCCTTGAATGCTTTAGTGGTTATAAAGGGGGAAATGATTAACAAATAAAAGATAAAACATAGTTTGGGTGCAGTACATATACTTTCCATGCATAAGGCCACAACCTATGGTACGTCCAGTTAAATTAATCAGTAGAAGTTGATAGAACTCAGAAGCTTGAAAGCAGGTAAGTACAAACAAGACTTTTTAAACTTTGGATTTAATGATTATAGAAGACTTTTTTTCAGATAGCAACATGAATTACAGTCATCCGTCCACATCTGCACGTTTAACTTTCATGAATTTGACTGTTTGTGGGTTTCTCCAATCTCTGTCCTGTCACCTCAGGTGCTTCTTTTCCAGTGGAATGTTTGCTCTTTGCAGCTCTGATCAGGCTGTGCAGGCTTTTAAAAAGCCACCCCTGGTCCTCCTCCACCACCACTAGCCACTGTCTGGCCAGCTAAGGATGGTTCACAGCCCAATTTCTCAGCACCACAAACCTTCTCATGATGACTCCCCCACATACCCAAGGAAGGAGATGGACGAGAGAGGGGAAGTATAGCGCCACTATTCTGACCCACTTCCTTTCCCTCTCCTTTCCTTCACCTGGTTTGGACCCTGGGTGCCCATTCCCACCACCATGTCTTGGCCCCCTTTCCACACACACACAGATACACACACACATATTTTGATACTTGCAGTTTCTCCACTTTGGCAGAGGTCCTGCAACCCTAACCCTAATGAATGTGGCAGGCCAACAGTACTTCATTTCAAAGTGCATAAGACAGCTCTGCTGCATGTAAAAAGTCTTTTTGTTCATTCATTAGGGCCTTGACTTTTGCCCCAAAGTCCTGTCTTGAATGCACCACTGATTGAATGCACCACCACTCTAATTGGAAGCCTCCAAAAGTGGTTTCCAATTAGAGTACTCCAGTGATGCTCAACTGGTGGTATATGTGCCATCTATGGGACACAGAAGTAATGTAGGTGGGATGTATAGTTTTCATAACAATTGCTAAGAATTCACTCAGGTTGAGAACTGTGTGGCTCTCCAGATGTTGTTCGAACTGCCATTCCCAGCATTGCTCAGCATTGGCTACACTGGCTACGGCTTGTGGGAGCTGCAGCTCAACATCTGAAGGGCTATAATTTCCACTGTTGGCATAGACCAGTAGTTCTTACCCTCCCCCCTTTTTTTATCACAGACCTTCTTTAAATATCTTTTGTTGATGCAGGCCACCAGGACTTAACTCAGGATTTAAAACCCTAAAGTGCCTCACATATTTATTTAAAATTGCACATCAAGGGTCTTCAGATTTGGAGAGAAAGGGGAAATAAATAAATGCACACATTCCCATTATGTATTGGAATGATTCCACACAAATACTAATACTGCTACTAATAATAAATGCCTGAACACCAAACCACAATCTAATAGTACTTGTTAATTGTAATTAATGAGAAAGGTTGTGCTGCATTTCACGTACAAGTATTGAGATCAATGTATAACCATCTGCCTGCCTATCTACCTACCTATCTTCCCTCCCCCCTCCCTCCTTCCTTCCTGTTTTAACTGTAAATGCTCATAGCATTTTTTTCAAGCCTGTGTGGATCCCATTTTCTTCTTGTATTGTGTTACGAGATTTTTTTTTTCTTCTCACACAGAAATTCTTTTGTATTCCAGTTTGACCATCTCATATTGTATACACTTTCCTATGCATTTTTCTGCATGTACACGCTTTTATATGCAATTTCCCAATTAACTGTAGTAGTGTGTTGTGCATGCCTTCCATGAATATGCAGATTAGGTTGGGCACATTTAATATACTTTGAGAAGAGCTGGATGGGTATGAGAGTCTGCCACTCTTGGGCCATTTCCGCACTACACTCTTAAAGTGTGATTATTCCACTTTCAACATCCTATGGAATCCTGGGGTTTGCAGTTTCAGGAGGGGCCAGCCAGCCCCTCCCGAAACTACAAACCCCAGGATTCCATAGGATGTTGAAAGTGGAATAATCACGCTATAAGAGTGTAGTGCGGAAATGGCCTTGGTTTCTTCCCAATGACAGCAAAACGATCCTCCTTCAAAATGGATGCTTTTGTTAATAGTCTTATAGACCAGCAATTTGATACACTGATTTTTAAAAATTGATTAACACACGTTTCTTTTCCATTCCTACTTAAAAGTAAGGGTATTTAATTTTTTAGAGAAGCAGAAAGTAGGAATTGCATGCATCCAGGAAACTCATTTGATGGAGAAGAATAGTAAATATTTGGTGAATAAAAAATTAGGAATTTGTTATGCATCTTGTAATCAGAAACAAAAGAAAAAAGGGGTGGCTATATATATAAACACTAAATTTCAAAGTAAATTAATTCAAAAAGACCAGAAAGGAGAGTATATTATGGTGGAATTAGGTTGGCATAATGAAAAATTTTTGTTAATAGGGATATATGCCCCGTTGACAAATAAACAAGCATTCTATAAATTAATACTAGATTACATGATTGGAACAGAATATCAAAAAATAATTTGTATGGGTGACTGGCATGGGGTAATTGACCCTAAAATAGATAGGAAGCAAACAATGCAAAGAAAACAGGAAGTAAAACATGGGAATCTGCCGAGAAATATTAAGGAGGGACTTAATATTCTAAATTTGATTGATGTTTGGAGGCTAAAATATGGAATGCAACGAGACTATACATATTATTCTGATAGGCACCAGAATTGGTCTAGAATAGATATGATTTGGATTTCGAAAAGTTTAGCTAATTTGGTTAAAGATGTTAAAATTTTACCGAGATTGATTTCTGATCATTCGTCGATATTGATGGAATTTAGTGGGAAAAGGAAATATTATTCTTGGAGACTTAAAGAATTTTTGCTTAAAGATGAGAGAATAGTGAAAGAGATTAAGGAAGAACTTAAAAACTTTTTTAAAGATAATTTAAATAAAGGTACCCAGACCTATATGGTTTGGGATACCATGAAAGCATACATTAGAGGTCTTTTGATCCAAAAGGAATGCTTATATAGAAAACAAAAGAAACGTAAAGAAGAAAAACTTCAACATGTACTTAAAGAAAAAGAGGACAAATTAAAAAAATTAGAGATGATATCCAAGTAATACGAAATCAAATTAATATTTTAAATTTAGAAGAGATGGGAAAAAAATAAATTTTATGAAACAAAAAGAATTTGAATTTGGGAACAAGATAAGTAGGTGGCTAGCGTATAAATTACGGAAGAAAAAAGAAAGAAGTTACATAACTAAAATTAAAGTAAATGGCCAAATGATTTCAAACCAGAGTTTGATTATGTCAAATTTCTATAAATATTGTTCTAATTTATATTCTTGGTTAGACAAAGGGGAAGATGAGAAGGAGAAGATAAGGCAATATTTAAAGCAAGATAAGATCCCCATGATATCTGAAGACAAAAGGAAGGTAATGAATCAAAAAATATCAATGCAAGAAGTAAACATAGCTATAAAGAAGTTAAAATTAGGGAAGATACCAGGAACGGATGGCTTTACAGCGTTATTTTACAAAGTTTTTGAAGATGAATTAATACTACCTTTTTTAGAGATGGTTAATAAGGAAGGAAATATTGTAATTCCACCTTCATGGAGGGAAGCCAACATATCAGTAATATCCAAAGAAGGAAAAGATAAATTAGAAATCAACAACTACAGACCCATATCTCTATTAAACACTGATTATAAAATTTTTACTATAATATTGGCTACTAGATTAAAAAGAATATTAACTGATTGGATACACCAGGATCAGGCAGGATTTTTACCCAAGCGTCAGATTAGTGATAATGTAGGCACATTATTAAATTTAATTGAATATCATGATCATAACTCGGACAGACTGGTTTTAGTATTTGTAGATGCCGAAAAGGCTTTTGATAACTTAAATTGGAATTTTATGATTGAAGTACTGAAAACTATTAATTTAGGAAATAAATTCATAAAGTGGATTGAGGCGACATATTAAAATCAGAGTGCTTATATTATAATAAATGGTTATAAGTCCGATAAATTAGTTATAGAAAAAGGTACGAGACAGGGCTGTCTGATTTCTCCATTATTGTTTATATTATCATTAGAAATACTTATATAGACATATAAGGCAGGATATAGAAGTAAGGGGATGTCAAATCAAGCAGGAGATATTTAAATTAAAAGCTTTTGCTGATGATTTGGTAATTATATTGCACGATCCTATGAAAAGTATAGTCAAATTATTGAAGATTATGGAGGAATTTGGGGAAAATTTGGGTTTTAAATTAAATAAAACTAAAACTGCAGTTTTGACCAAAAATTTGAAGAAAGAAGAACAGAAGAATTTAGAATTAATTTCCAATTTTAAAATTGTAAAAAAGGTTAAATATCTGGGTATCATTATCACAAATAATAACTCAGATTTTATTGACAATAATTATATACCGACCTGGAAGGCAATATAAACTAAACTACAAACATGGTCAAAACTTAATCTTTCACTGCTAGGTCGAATTGCCTCGGTCAAGATGAACGTACTTCCAAAGCTAATGTTTCTATTCCAAAATTTACCCATTTTAAAGAATGAAAATTTTTTTGAAATCTGGTCTATGAAAATTAAAAATTTTCTTTGGGTAGGTAAGAAGTCTAGAATTAAAGGGAAAATATTATTCGATACTAAAGAAAGAGGTGGGTTGGCTTTGCCAAATTTAAAGCTATATTATAGATCTTGTGCCTGAAAATAGATTATTGAATGGATAAGTTTAGAAAATAATAGATTGCTTACACTTGAAAGTGCCACCAACAAGTTTGGTCGGCACAGGTATTTATGGTATAAAAAAGCACAAGAAGATAAGGAGTTCAATAAACATATAATTAGAAAATCATTACTAAAAGTTTGGATTATGTACAAAAATAAAGTTTTTTTGGAAAAGCTGAGATGGGTTTCTTTACACGAAGCCCTTCTCAAAGACATCAATCCTAGAAATACCAATTGGCTGACGTATGACGATATATTATGTAAACGGGCAGGGAAATTTGAATTAAAATCATTGCAAGAATTAAAAGGATTAAGGTTTCCAGATAATTGGCTACAATATAGATGATTATATGAGCTATATAAAATAGATTTATTTAACGAGGGGATACAGGAAAAAAACCCAAAATTTAGAGAGTTGGATATTCAATATTTAATTGGGAAGGAACATATTATTGGAAAAATCTATCATATATTATTAAAATTAGAATTAGAGCATGAAGTAATTAAGGACTATATGATTAAGTGGTCACGGGACCTGGGATATTCTATTGACTTATTAGAATGGACAAAATTATGGACTAAAAATATAAAATTCACTAAAAGTGCATATTTGAAAGAAAATTTTTACAAAATGCAATTCAGATGCTATATTACACCCCAATTAATTGCTAAAACATCTAAAAATTACCCCAATAAGTGTTGGAAATGTGGTGAGAAATCAGGGACATTTTTTCATATATGGTGGGAATGTAAAAAGGCTAAAGAATACTGGAATGTTATTCATAATCAAATTAATCATATATTAGGAATACATTTGTTATGTAATCCGGAATTATATTTATTAAATATGTTTATGGTAGTGAATGTAAAATATCAAAAGGAACATGGGAGGTTATTATTGTATATGGTAACGGCAGCAAGAATTCTTTATGCCTCAAAATGGAAAAATACAGAAATTCCTACGAAACAAGACTGGCTAATTAAATTGCATGAAATGTTCCAAATGGATCTGCTAACCGCCATGTTAAATGAGAAGATGGATAGAAATAAGACTGCAAAGGAATGGGCTCCAATGAATAAATTATGGAAAGATAATTGGAAGGATATTTTTATTGTATGAGGATTTAATAGTAATGAATTTATGTCTGTTCTCTTCTTTCTGATTGCTTGTATAATTTTGTAATTCAATAAAGTTTTTTAAAAAAGTAATGGAGTTGATATTGTACAACTGTGGGTTGAAAGGCTAATATTATCTAAGAATGTTTCAATAGTAGTGTTATTTCTAGAAAAGAGCCAGTTCCAGTGAGCTTTCTAGGACTTCATTTGGAATATTTTGTTTATTTCTGGGAACCATGATTCAAGAAGCATGTCAACCAGATAGATGGTCAACTACCATAAAAAGAATGTTAACTGTGTTCAATTTATATTTTATCTGAAAGATCTTTCTTCCTTGTGTACAGTGAGTGATGTTTACTGTGACTTGTTGCTGTGGAGCAACATATTCCTGGGGTGAACACCACGGATTATGAAGGGGAGTTCTATGTAAGTAAACACAGATGTGATCAGAGTCATATCACAGTTTATTTATTTTTATTTATTAAAATATTGATATTTATCCCACCCTGTATCTGAGGATCTTAGGGCAGAACACAACAAAAGCAATTGAAACAACTGAACAATTAAAAAAACATTTTAAAAGGCTAAAAGCATATTAAAGCATTTAACACTTAAAACACGATCATTTAAATTCAATTATTAGAACATTTTTTTAAAAATGTAAACCAGTGTTATTCCAAGTGGTTTCTGCAGACCAGTTCCAGCATGTGAGCTATTGGCTGCCAGTGAGTCCAGGGGAGTTTCCAGGAAAGAAAGAAACAATTGTAATCAATGGGCACAAATATGGTGCCTGTCCCTGGCACATTGAGGGGGGAAAATCACTGTTTCCCCATATCTGAAACACTGGACTCTGACAGGAAGTTATTCCACAACCAGCATGCCACAGCAGGGAAGGCCCTCTCCCATTTTCTGCCAGAGCATATTCCTCCCACCGGTGAGGCAGAGAGAAGGGAGTCTAGAGTAGACCCCAGTTTTCAGGCAGGTGAATATAGGGAGAGGCGTTCTTTCAATTATCAATAAATTACAGTCCTCCTCGCCCCCCCCCCGCATTGGTGGGTTTGACCTTCACGAATTTGATTATTTGCAAGTGCATGTGCCTTCCCTGCTTCTCCTCCTCCCATTCCCTTTTGTTTTACCAGGCATGGAAAAGGAAGGCAAACATGTCTGGGAAAAAGGCAAGGGAATTGCCGCGGGGGAGGCAGGCACTCATATTTTCTGAGTTTCCCCCCATTTCCATGTACTTGGCCCCAGAGGGAGAACATGCACTGAAGCAAAATGCAAGGGAATGGGGGCAAGGCCCTCACATGCCTTTCTTTTCCCCACCAGAGTGCCCTCTCCCATTCCCATGCCTTTTGCTCAGGCGCAGAGAATGTGTGCCAAGGCAAACTGCAAGAGAATGGAGAGGAGGAGCCCCGGAAAGGAATGGGAGAAGGTGCATAGGGGGAGTTATTTGTGGATTTTCCACTTTTGTGAGTTCTGAGCCCCCAACTGTCACGAAAGTGGATGGGCTACTCTGAAATATTTTTACTCTTTTAAACTCTTGAAATTATCTGTTGCTTTACATTGGTTTTATATAAGCCACACTGAGATTTTCAGATAAAGGGCAGTATATAAATATTTTAATAAATCAATAAAAAAAATAAGAGTTGCACACTTTGAGATCACTTTTACTGTCATGCCCATGTCATCGGGGGATCTGTAGTTTAGCACAGTCCTTAGAAATTTCTGCTGTTTGAGGGAAGTTCCAATAGAGCTCTTTAGCAGACAATCTCTAAGGGCTTCAGCAAACCACAAATCCCAGATTGCACAGGATAGAGACTGAAGTGGTATACGAAAGACTGTTTCCTCTGATATGAATGTGGCTGCAATGTAGAGTCTTCAATGGAAACTTAAAAGCCACACTTATAGACTCCATTATAAGCGCCCACAGAGGTTTTGGGTGATGGGCAGCTGACAGAGGACCTTTTCTGTTGCAGCTCCTTAACTGGGGCCACTTCTGCACTACACTGTTATAGTGCAATTATTCCACTTTCAACATCCTGTGGAATTCTGGGGTTTTCTGAGGCCAAAGAGCTCTCTGGCCGAGAAATCTAAATGCCCCTCTCTAAACTGCAAACTCCAGGATTCCATAGGATGTTGAAAGTAGAATAATAGCACTATAACAGTGTAGTGTGGAAATGATCTGGGAAACTATTTCCCAAGAGAGCCCAGAGTAGCTTCTGTTCTACTCTGCTGTAAGTGAGCGGTAAAGGTTATATTGTGCTGTTGAACATTTAATGGTTTTTAATGTTGCTTTCTTATTTATTGTGATGAAATTTTGTTTTTATTTTATTGATGTGATTATTTTAATTTTATTGCAGTTTTCTAGTAAGAATCTAGCTGAATTTTACAGATCACTCGGAGTCCCAGTAAGTCAAGGGACAATTTATAAGTATGCACAGGAATAACAGGTGCTGGAAAAAAGAAAAAGTGAGATTAGGCATTTTCTTCCATTACTGAAGATTTTGCTACAAGTCCTATTGTTAACTTTATACATACCTTAAAGGCTCCAGATCCTATCTGATTGTGGAAGCTCAGCAGGATCAGTCCTGGTTAGTACTTGGATGGGAGACTGCCAATGAATACCTGATGCTGTAAGCTATATTTCAGAAGAAGGAACTGGCAAAACTGCCTCTGGGTATTCCTTTCCTGAGAAAACCCTGTGAAATTCATGGAGTAGCCATAAGTTGACAGGGAACTTGAAGACACAATACATACACATGTGTATATATGTGTGGCTGCACACCCATGTTATTCCTGCACCAACCTCACATGCCAACTCAATGCATGGCATTCTTATGTGTCTTCTTTTCATGTTTCTCCAGGAAAGTAGAGAGACCATTTTTCAGTGTGTGTGAATATCTTGCACATACAAATGCATGCATATATTGCTGCTGCACCAACCACATGCCATCTTCCTGTGCCTTATACATCTTCTTTTATAGGTATTTTTTCACTTGTCTTTTACAGGGTTTTAAAAAAAAATCTAGGGACACCAGCTATACAACTACCTTCCCTAAACTGCTGTCTCCAGATGCCTGGACCATAACTCACACCACCATCCATCAGCAAGGGAGACTGTTGGAAGACATGGCATAGTCCTGATTGTCAGGTCAAATATGAAGTAACTGTAGCTTACTTCAGTCCTGACCAGTCAGATACACACTGTAAGCCATTACCATATAACTTGCGTTAGATGCACTTTCAAAAATTCCCAGCATTTATAATGGTGTATACCAAACACATTATTACCAGACAACAGGGCTGTTAAAGGGAGGCCAGTCTTCTGCCAAACTGCAGACCAGGGACTGAAACTAAATAAATGATACTTTGCATGTTTCTGGTTGTCTTGAGAATAGTCCCAGAAACATCTCCACTTCACACAAGCTTGTACAACAGCTTCACAACAGCCAAGTTCAAAAACAAATGTAGGTGCTGTATAGATTCATATCTACAAACAGCTTATTACAGCTTTCACCACCATCATGAGCAGGACTTTTATAAAGCTAATCACTCTGAACTGCATACTCAAGATTATGCCTCCCACTCCTACAAATTCAGATACTTTGAACTACAACAAAGATAATTTACAACAATATGATTTTGAAAGAGTGTCATGTGGAGGATGGAGCCAACCTGTTTTCTGGTGCTCCAGACACCAGGACATGGAGTAATGGCCTCAAACTTCAGGAAAAGAGATTCCATCTAAACATTAGGAAGAACTTCTTGATGGTAAGAGCAGGAACATGGGAATCTAAAGAGCACAGAGAAGAATAAGAGCAAGTGATTTCATTATCACTGTTAATCAAAAGCCTTGGTACATCTTCAACAGTCCAAGCCCTGGTTCTACGACACAACTGATGGTTAGACATACCATGTCTGTTTTGGGATATCCTGCAAGTGAATGGAGAACATTGTTAGCATCTGTTATTTCTCCTATCAGTGGTGTGTGTGTGTGCACGCATATACGTCATTAACTGTAATAATAATTAGAAGGAGGATAATTCTACTGCTCAGTGTGGAGGACCAAATGCTTTGCAAGCAAGAGTTCAGCATTCCAGTTCCTTGGCATTGCCAATTAAAGGAATTAGGTAGCCAGTGATAGGAAAGCCCTCATCTGCCAAAGAGCCTTCAGAGCTGTTGCCAATCTGAGTAAAGAGTACTGTACTAGATAGATTTAAAAAACAGAGCTTGGAAAAGTTATTCTTTAGGATTGCAACTTATGATCCATACTGGCTGGAGGAGAAGAATTGTAATTCTAGAAAGTAATTTACAAGGTCTGATAAATAGAATGACCCAGTATAAGGCAGCTTCCCAAACTCCTAAATAAATCTGAAAGTCTCAAGAAGAAAGTAGATTGTTAATACCTTTGGGTGCCACAAAATTATTGGAAAATAAAACAATTTCTGAACAGGCAAATTCTACAAGGAGTAGTAACAAAACTGAAATGTGTTGTAAGCTATTGCACCAAAAAACACATCAGAAAAGTGGGGGATAATGTGGGAGATATCTGAATGGCATACATGGCCCATCACCAGAGAGTTAGACAATTTAATACAGAGGTCTATCTTTCATTGGATATCCTCCAACATTTCAAAGAGGAAGATGGGGGCATGTGTGGTCAAGAGGGGAAAAGTTATTGATGAGGTAGAGGATACAGGCTAAGAACGGCTGCAGCAATTTGCTTTTGCCCAGTCTACAGTCAAGGGCAAGACTCCGCCCCCTACTCTCCGTCTCCTTGAATTAACTGAGTGCAAAATGGTTCTGCACTTTGAGCTCCGTTCGCAGCAATGGAAGTAAACTAAGGATGAAGGGGAAAGGTGAGAGAAACCAGGAAACTTTAAAAGCGGCAGAAAAAGTGGGATGAGAGAGAGAGAGGATCCATTAGGACTGTTCCTACCAAATCAGGACAGTTGGAGGATATATCCTTGTGAAGCTACATTGTTGTACCTGCAGTAAAATGTGTTGCAAAACAGTCACTTCACTCAATATCTGAAAGAGGAACTGAGTAAGGAAGACAACAACCTCTGAACCCTCCACCATTATTTCATCAACAGAATAACTGTACTGGAGACCCATGTTACTGATTTACTCACCAGTATTAAGCTAGTGCTCAGACAAAAACCCATGCCAACAATCTTGTTATGCATAATATTCTGCATTGCAGCATTTTCCTGTACCATTACACTTTCCACTGTCCATTTTGTTTCTTCCAATAAAATACAGTTTACACCAAACAAGCCCAGTACTTAGGTGTACCCACGAGAGGGTACTGTTGAGCTAAAAATGTTTAGTCCTATTATCCTATATTCTGTAGAGACTATAGAAACATTTACAAAAAGAGTTGAGAAGCTGTAGTGAAGCAGCCCTCTCCTCACCAAATGAAGGATGTGCATGTGCTTTCAAGTCACCTGTTAACTTAGTTTTGCCTTTGCTTTCCACTGAGACTGAGAGAGTATGATGTGCTCAAGGTCAGCCAATGGGCTTTCCATGGTCAAGCAGGGCTTCAAACCCTTTTTTCCAGGGTCATAGCCCAACACTTAAACCACAACACTACATTGGCACTCCATATTGCTGGTTCCTTCCTCTGAAATATAGCCTACATCACCTGGATTTCACTGGTAGTCTCTCATACAAGTACTAACCAGAGAATACCCTGCTTAGCTTCCAAGATTGGATGGGATCTGGTGCCTTTTTGTGTTATACATACAAATGGATTTTGCAGCTGTGCCCTTTTAGGGGTTCTTCTCCTCATTGCATCTAAGTCTTTCATTCATTTTTAACATTGATTTGAAAGCCATCAGTATATCTGAAGTAGATTGAAATTCACAAAAGCTCAGGCTAAAATCAATGCAGCTGAAAAGTACTGCTGGATTCCTTCTCTCCCCTGACTAGAGATGTTAGGCCTGGGATTAAAAATCCAATATTCTAAAGCTTTTTGTTTTTCAGAAAAAAATGGGGGAAATGGACTTTAGAAGTATTTTCTTCTAGAATGGCAAATAAAATGTTCAGGACCTGGTTATTGAATGTAGCATATCTTGATTTCATAAGGCTTTTGACAACCCCATTGATATTCTTGCAAACAAGTTAATAAAATGGGGGCTAGACAATGCTATTGTTAAGTGTAATTGTAATTGTGTGTAATTGGTTGACTGACTGAACCCGAAGGGTGCTCACTAATGGCTTCTCTTCATCCTGGAAAGAAGTAACTAGTGGGGTGCCATATGGTTCTGTCCTGGGTCCAGTGCTATTCAACATCTTTATAAATGTCCTTGGATGTAGATCTGTGGATGTAGACCTGGGAGATCTGAATTCATTTAGAGTAGCCAGGTATTCCTGTACTGTCTCTTTACCTATTCTGTGCTGCATTTCTCTTGTATCATTTGCTTCATTTCCCCCAGATCAAGCACTATTTTCCTTTTGGAGGAGGACCAAGGAAAATAAAGTGTTGAGAAGTTCTGCCTTTTTCCTATCCCCGTTAACATTTCACCTTCTTCTTCGTGTAGTGGCACTACCATTTCCTTGTTCTTCCTTTTGCTACGAGCATAACATAACCAAAAAAACCGTTTTTATTGTTTTTAACCTCTCTAGCAAGCCTGAGCTCATTCTGTACTTTCACTTTTCTTTCTCCCTACATGTGCTAGCTGTTCATTTGAATTCCTCTTTGGTGTTTTCCTTTGTTTTCCAATTCTTGTTCATGTCCCTTTTAGTTCAGTTGAAAGTTCTTTAGACACCTATGCTAAATACTTTAGACATCTCCCATTTTTCCTTTTCATTGAAATTGTTTGAAATTATGTCTTCGATATCTCACTTTCCGGAAATTCCCATCCATCATTAACTTCCTTCTCTTTTAGACCCTTTCTGCACCCTACCTTGTCCTGTCATGCTCCGATGGTGATCCCAGCAGCAGCTTTGCCGGGAAGGAGCGTAATAGGAGTGATCCCCTCCACACCGGACCTACTCCTTGCAGGAGAGAGCACAGTGGACATGCCACTTCCTTCTGCAGCACAGTTGGGTGCTTTCCTGGGCTCTGCTGGGGCAGGAAGCACTACCGTAGCACTTCTTGCCCTTCCATAGGACAGGTAGATGTGCAATGGTGGCACAATTGCATGTCATTGACAGGGAAAACCCATCAATGATTTAATCTGTGATCGCGCTGCCTGGGGAGGGGAGAGAGTGGGACCACGATATTATGCAGAAGCGTCATCATTGTCCTGCTCCTCTCCCATCCCCATGCTGGGATGGGAGGACACTGTGGAAAGGGCCCTAGTGTTCCTGGGCAGGGGTCACACCCAGTACCTCTCTGCTTTCTTAAAGTCTAGAATGCATTTCTGATTATGCTTTTGTTACCCTGTGAATTGGGGGTCCCGGGAGGGGCGCCCAAACAACAAACCAAACCAAGCAAAGATGGGGAAATTAGCTGGAGCACTCCCTTGGCTAACGAGAGGCAGGGCAACACAGCAGGATCTTTTACCCTATGTCTACAGCATCAGGTCAGTGAGGAGGCAAATGGTTCAAACAGCAATTAAGATTTATTACACAGTTACTAAAGAAAAGCACAAACACACTCCTAACTAGAAAAGGAAAATAGAGTTCAAGGGGAATGGGTAATATGCCACCTGTCCTGCAGTCCTGGAGAAGCCAATTGTAGAAGAGGAAACCTGGCGTGGCGGCCGAGGGGAATCTGCTGAACCAAGCGGCAGCAAGGCAGAATGAAGTCCAAGCGATCCGGCAAGAGTTCTGAAGAGCTCTCAGAGCGGGGGATTTGAAAGAACGACCGCAGGCTAGTCTGGTCTCGGGTGAAAACAATAAGTTTTGGGTTGGAGACAAAGCCTCCGAAAGGTCAGAATTTGCATGATTGAATTATGTTCCGAATTGACAATGGTATGGCTGGTAAGTAAATGCAGCTAGCTCGGCGGTTAAGTTCCTAGCTCGTCAGGGTGTCCTCTCAGGGCAGAGGATCTCTTTGTGGTAGCGTGCATTTGTAATGAAGGTGTTTGTTTCGGGAGGTCCCCTAAAGCAGATCTGGCAATATCTGGCTTGGTTTGGTGGGAGCAGCAAGTAGCAGCCATGCCTGGCTTCGCGCTTGTTCGGCGGGCCTCACAAACACGTGGCTGGTGGCAGAGTAGGGCCAAATTGCGATATCAAAAGGATATCTCTGGTTCACCAAAGGCCAGGCCAGTACACGGTGGTAACACTTTGCTTTACTCTTTCTGCTGTATAACAAACTCCAGGAGAACACTCCCACCTAAGGATCCCACCACTTCAATCTCATTAACCAGGTCATTATTATTGGTTAGGATCAGATCTAAAATAGCTTATTTCCTTGTTGGTTCTTCCACCTTCTGCACAAAGAAACCGTCTGCGAGGCAAATGAGGAATTTGTTGGACTTTAAATTCTTGGCAAAGTTTGACTTCAAACAATTTTCAGAATAGTTCAAATCTCCTATTACTCCTACATCTCTTCTTTCTAAATGTTTGGTCTAGTCATCAATTCCAGGAAGGCATCATAAAAGTCCTCAGTCTGGCTTGGGGGTCTGTGGTATACCCCCACAATGACATTGCTGTTGTTTCTGTCCCCTTTAATTTTTACCCCAATGCTCTCAACCTGGCTTCCAGGATTTAAGTTATGGATCTCTTCACAGACGTAAACATCCTTGCCATACAGTGCTATTCTTTCTGTTTGGTCTATTTCTCTAAAATAGGTTATACCCTTCTATTGCTACATTCCAATCATGAGATTCACCCCACTAGGTTTCAGAAATGCCTATTATATCATATTTGCTTTGCTGTGTTAAGAGTTCAAGTTCACCTTGTATATTTCCCATTTAGAAGGCAAATCTAAATGAATAACTAGTATAAGTGTGTACTAAATGTGTATCAAAAGTTTCATTAAGATGATAATTTTCAAACTTTGCTCCTCCATAGAGTTTGGACTTCAGCTCCTAGTATCTCTGACCATTGGTTAAGCTGGCTAGGGCTTCTGGGAGTTGATGTCCAAAACATCTGGCGGATGAGAGTTTGAGTATCAGTGCTTTAGAAAAACATTCACTGAGACAGGAACCTGAGAAGCTGCATTGTACCAAAGAAGATTGTTCATCCATCTAGGCCAGTGTTTTTGAATGATGATGCTGAAGACTGGGAATTCCTGCTGGGGAAAAAAGCTCTCCTACTGAGCAGTGATACTTCAGCCTCCAGTAACCTCTCTCCTATTAGAGCATTTCTGTTTCCCAGTTGGCGCACCCAGCCAATCAATAAATAAAAGAAGCTGCCTTATTTTCAGCTGGGCTATTCTTCTATAGAGCCCATAGTCAGGGCTCGGAAAAGCTTTTTCTTGTACAGCAACTCTCAGAATTCCTCAGCCAGCATAGCCATAAGCCATGCTGGTTGGGAGATCCTAGCTGTAGTCCAAAAAAAGTCATTTTTCAAAGGTTTTCCCAGGATCATTCAGTTGGACTGGCAGAGCTCTTCAGAGTCTTAGGCAAGAGTCTTTACTGCCGCTTGACACCTGATCTTTTAAAGACAAGATGCCAGGAATTGAACCCAGGACTGCTTTCATGCAAAAACTGAGTCTACGATTTAGCTACATTTCTTCTCTTATAGCATCTTAGCTTATAATGGACTTTTCCATGTAACTCAGTTCTTGGAAGAATAACCCACTTGTCCTGTGTGCGGAACATCAAACTCTTTCCTACATGCGTCATGCTGTCCACTCAACATGGGTGGCTTCACCTTCAAATGCTTTGATCAGCATGGCCATTCATGTCATTTCACTGTGAACATAAAACCTTATGCACTGTAGGAAACAGAAGCAATTGTTGACAAAGCTATGTTCCACATAGACACATTGCCAGATAAAAGAGTGGCTCTTTTCTTCATGTCAAAAGTCAGGTCACAAGAGTCTTGCCTCTTCAGACATTTAACAGTGGCCGGAAAAAATGACACACAATGTGATAAATGTCCTTTTTTTATTTGAAAAGTCAAAGCCCTCTTTCAGTTCTTGAGTTCTTTTCCAAAGGTAAACACTTTATAACATTTTGACTCTAAAGTTAGACCTCATCTTGGATGAAAATGCTGTATATGTACTTGTTAATATATTATTCACGACACAAAAATCCAAATGGTTCTGCAGTGAAATTTTCAGTAACATGAAAAAATGATGTTGCTTTCAATTTTATATTGGCAAAATTACAGGTATAGTATCAATTGCAAAACAACAGCTAGTATTAAATCAAGGATAGGCAAAGTGTGACTAGGTACCACATGAAGACCCCAAAGGATTTATTTAATGGCTCTGAACTGCCCTTTTTCTGGTAAAAAAAAAAAAAGGTAATTATCCTTCTAGAAGTTTCCAGGAGTAGCAATTCTTTTAAGTAGGTTGGAGGAGTCCCTAGAGTACTGTTTAATATGAAAAAAAACACAACCTTTTTTAAGACTAGGACATCCAGCCACTTCTAGGATTCCCCCCGCTTTGACATTTAGCAGTCCATATAACCTGCAGAGCTTCCCAAGGGCAGAAAATTGATCCTAGACCCTGTGCAGTTGCCCAACCTGCCTCAAGTGGTGTAAGTGGCCAAAGCCTGGGACCAGGACTGGTAAGACCTGGGTTCAAGTGAGACATTATTCAAACATGCAACACATTTGGTACAGGAGGAAAATAAAAGAGAACCACTGTGGCATAGTGGTTTGAGTGTTGGACTGGAGGAGGCTTGGAATCCTCACTTAGCCATGGAAACTGTCTGAGGGACCTCAGGAAAGTCTCTCAATCTCAGAGGAAGGCAATGGAAAACCTCTGAATAAATCTTGCCAAGAAAATCTGATGATAGGGTTACCCTGAGGTCATCATAACTCCAAAATGACTTGAAGACACAACAACAACATAAAATATGCAGTAAGAAATAAGTGAGTCAATTAGAAAGAAGCATCTACTTGATCTGAGCTGTTGGGCTGCCTGTTTAGTTGGGAAAAAAGCTTAGAATAAGCCCTGAGTTCAGGTGTCATCATATTCAGTTTGCAGCTCTCTTGTGTCTCTCCACAGCTGCTTGTTGTTTGTTGTGTGCCTTCAAGTCATTTTGGACTTATGATGATCCTAAGGCAAACCTATCCATGGGGTTTTCCCGGGGCAGAGAATGTGACATGCCCAACGTTTCCATGGCCAAGCAGGGAATCAAACCCTGGTCTCCAGGGTCATAGTCCAATGCTCAAGCCACTACATCTTTTTTTAAAACCTTTTTAAATGCCTTTTCCATGTTAATGATAGGAGATCTTACTTTGGAAGTACCCCTACATTCTGTATGTGTTAGCAAATAATCACAGATCTTTCAGAGACAACCATTTTTGAAATTATTAAAAATGTTTTATAGAAAAGACATAACAAACACATCTTGGCAAAGCCTTTTGTTAACTGTAGTTCACTGTAGCAAGATTTGTTGTCTTTAGCTAGAAGATGAGCAGTTGGGATAAAAATTTAACAGTTTTGTGAATGAATGCACCAACAAATCCACTCATATATAAAATGTATGAAAATTTAAGATGGCCACCTGAACTTCTACACTTGGTAAGATACGGGTATTACATAGGTGGGGGGCACAGCTGTTTCCCTAGGGATAAAAGGACTGCACACCAATTTCCTGCCTATTTTTTCTGAATGGGGGGCTAGAAGACCCCCGTCCTTGCTATACTTCACGTGGCAGATTTAAAATCATTTAAAATCAAATTTGCCTATGATCTAAAACTGGCGTGGGAGGGGACTAATACTCCAGAAGACAGAAACAGAATTCAATTGAAGGGCTAGGCCAAAACTAACGAAATGATTTTCAACAGGGATAAATGTAAGATACTACATCTAGGCAGGTAAAATGAAATGCACAAACATAGGATGGATATCGCCTGGCTTGAAAGCAGTGCATCCTAGCAAGTTAAGTTAGACTGAGGGATTGGCTGAACTGCCCAAGCTCACCAATGAGCTTGATGGCTAGGCAGGGGACTTGAGCCAGGTTTTATTCTAAGCCTTTTCTCCCTGCTGCACAAGAAACCAGAGACCTGTACCAAGGACTTTTACCCCATATGCATATACCAGCCTTTAAAAGTTGCCTGCTGGCTTATGACAGCCTCATGAATTTCATAGGGTTTTCTTAGGCAAGGAATACTCAGAGATGGTTTTACCAGTTCCCTCCTCTGAAATGTAGCCTGCAGCACCTGGTATTCATTGGTGGTCTCCCATCTAAGTACTAACCAGCATTCACCCTGCTTAGTTTCCAAGATCAGACAGGGTACCTAGGTGTAGGTGGAGTGTAATTGTGATTATCTGTGACAACTGGTCTTGCTGTGTGATTTGTGATCACATATGGAAGGCCATCCTGTTTTACCTAGTAGGAGGCCAAAACAGAAAACTTTTATATTCCACAGATACTAATTAACTTACCAATACCAAGATGTGTTATAAATCAAGCCAGCTTTGAAGACATTAGAAATATGTTCTTCCAGTTAAAAAGTTATAATCGTGTTTGCTTGTATTTTATTTCCCATTGATCAGACAGCAGCGGTGGAGATCATGTGGCCCTCCAGATGTTTTGGATCACAACTTCCATCATCCACCACTAGCCGTGCTGGCCGGGAAGTCTTGCAGACTATGTCCAAAACATTTGGAGGGCGCATGGTTCTCCACCCTTCCTCTACTCTGTGAAAGCTTATGCCATAATAAATGTGCTAGCCGAAATACTCACTGAGGCCATTTCCGCACTAGACTTTTATAGTGCTATTATTCCACTTTCAACATCCTCAAAGGCCCCTCCCTAAACTGCAAACCCCAGGATTCCATAGGATGTCGAAAGTGGAATAACAGCACTATAATAATCTAGTACGAAAATGGCTGCAGGCTCCTCTAAACGCTCTCTAGTATCCGCTTCGCCCCATCTCTCTCCTCCACCCTCCTTCCTCCCCTCTCCCGCCAGGACTCTTGTGACGCCACGCATTCTATTCCTGTTACCGTGGCAACCCAACTGCCGCTTGCTTCTCTCCCCATCTTTCTCCCCCTCCCATTCCCGGGCTAGATCACGTTGTTCGGGCGCGATATCGCGAGAAACGGCTAGCGTGGGTTCCTTTTTCTCCCCGCGACCGTCCAATTTCTTTGACAGCTGGGACCTGGACGGGTTATGCAAACAGAGTGGGCGGAGGCTTCCGGCCAGGTTTGGCGGTGACGAGGGAAGCCGGGGGCGGGGCCGCTGGCTTTGACAGGTAGGAGAGAGAGACAGGAAAAGAAAGCGGACAGGTGGATGTGGATGTGGATGTGGATGTGGATGTGAAGCTCGAGCCGGACGTTTCCGGTGAGGGAGAAGGCAAGCGGACCCCCCCTTTTTTGCGGGAGGGGGGAGCTCAGGGGGAGGTTTTAAGGGTGTGCCGTTGAAGCGAGGAGAGTTTGGTAATTTCATCTGTCCGCAGCACCACCCGTCAAACGTAGAGTTCCCTCTTTTCCCGCAGGCAGGAAGAGGGAATTAGGGAGGAGCCTTGCCTCACTTCTGCCACGGAGATTCAGCCAGGGACGTGGCCCATAGTGGTACTTCAGTCCCAAGTGAGCCCCTATGTGGATTTTTCCCACCTTAGGTTGCTAGTTGGCCATAATAATAATAGTTGTTGTTATTATTATTATAATTAGCCACCATCATGTCTCTCGTCCCTCCTCTGGCTTTGGTTTTTACAGTAACCCTGTAAGGCAGCATATGGCTGAGAAAAGAGTGATTGACTGGGGCAACCTCGCAGGGTATCCTCAGTTCTAGTAATCTGACCGTCTTAAATAATATACCATGCTAGCTTTTATACCACTTTGATCTGGAAAGAAACAAATCAGCAAGTGAACTGTTTCACAACATGGAAAGAACCTTGTCACCTGCTAGTATTTGTATGTCAGGTTAATTTTAAAGCTAATTTCTGGTTTAGAAAATGTTGGGGATCCTATCCTTTGCTAGCGTCCCTCTCCTGCTATCTTTTAATTTATGCAATGCTTTTGTCACCTGTCAGTGCTTCTCAAACTATCTGATGTGTTGGACCAGAATTTTTTCCCCACTGTGGTAAGGACTGATACCGTATTTGTACTGTATTAATGTCACATTCACATAGTTTTCTGGAAACTCAGGATGCACCAGCAGCCAATGGCTTGCAAACCATTGGCTGGTCCATAGATCATTTTCAGTAGCACTGACCAAAGCCAGTCTGTAGCGTAAGCCAAACCTTTCCAAGCTTTTCATGTTGGTGACACACTTTTTAGACATGCATCATTTCACGACACAGTAATTCAGTTTTACTAGCAAACTGGAGGTTAAACTAAGCCCTTATCAGAGATACAGACACATACATAAATTGTAATAGCCAAATATATGGGGACACAAGTTTTCTCATGAAAAATTTTCATGTATTTTTAAAAATGTATGATTTCTAAATAATAGCATACATTTTAAAGATTGTAGGCGACTGACCTACACACTTCAGGCAACACACTGACTAACGTGTCTTGGCACACCGTTTGGAAAGCCCTAGCATAAGCCTTTGAGAATATGGTTCTGTTATGGATGGGAAGCTTGAGGCTGTCAAAGAGCTTTTCTCTGATACAAATAGTTGAAATAAGTTTTGTGTTGTTTTCAGATAGAGAGCTCCTAGCACTACCAGTCAAAGGAGACTGTGTGCATATTCTGTCTTGTCTTCCTTAACTTTTTTTCCGGTTAAGAAAAAGATGGAAGAAATAGTGGGAAAACATGGGAAGTCTACAAAACTGAAAACATAGATCCCTGGGCCCACTGTAAAAGTCTGTAAATGGAGTGTGGCAATTAAACAATGAAAGCTTTGCCTAGAAGCACCCTTGGACCTATGTAGCAGATTTTTTCTTTACGCTCAGATCTTCATTCGTATTTGAGAACATACATCTTTAGCAATATGGGAAATGGCTGCAACAGTAGGCATAAACTGTTTGTATGGAGGTCAATAATAATGTTTTCCCAATGTATGTGTCAAAATACTTGCAGAAGTGATACTAAGGGTGGTTCATATAGCTGAGTAGCATCTTCAATTGAAAGACTTCAGATGGGAGGCCTGAGAAATCATTTTATCTGAGATGCAGTGAGTTGCTTCCAGAGTACAGGAATAGGCACACTGGTTATCTAATTCCATTGAGCCTCTGATATATGACATATGAAAGTGATTTGGTTAACATTGAGGAGAATGTTGGAAGAAGGTAATGGGAAATCAAGCTTGCATTCTAGGCTTATTTTTCACATGCACAAGCAATATTAGTTAAATATAAAGGTAAGTGTCACTGTGAAAGCAGTCTCCTGTTTGTGAATTATTTATGTGTGCTGTCCCAAAAATTATATTGACATTCCCATGCCTCAGCTTATAATATGCTTATGCTGGTACATGACAATGGACCTTTGTGCAGAAAACCACTGTGGGAACTTTGATATGGCCCACTCTTTTATCTTACTGCTTACCATGCTGGTTTCTACTATTAATTATCACTGAGAAACTGTTCTGTCCTGTTTCAGTGTGCTATCTGTTGCATGCAAAATGTTGAATTATTAGTCTTTCAGAATTGGTGGAGATATTATTTGAATACTGGGATTGAAAAGTGCTGTTTATGTAGCTACAAAATATGAAACCTGCTATGGCCTTTATGTACTTCAGAGCTGGTCTTAGGTTCAGAGATACTAAAGTACCTCTGATATTACTTTGACAGATGCTTAATATTTTATTCAACTTTCTGATAAATTGTTGAACAACAAAAAAGAATTGTTCTTTTTGAGAATTCAGAAGATCTTTCTCACCATTTTTCACTCTGAGCAGCAAATGGAAACCACTTCCTGTACAAAAATCAGAGCATAAGAAAAGAGGAGATTGGTATTCCCAGTTTCTGAGGTTCCTTTATGAATTGTGGTTATAGACGATTTCTCTTTTCTATGTATTTTGGGACAACCAAAGTCTCCAGGAAGAAGCCACCAGTAGTTGGGAAAAATGTTTGCAGACTTGGACTATGACATTGAGGAAGACAAGCTGTAAGTGCTTTATTTTTAATTCTTATGTTTTCTATCACTAGTTTATATTATGAATTTTGTGTTATTTTAAAAACTGTGCTGGCAGCGTTGACCATTCCGTAATATTCTAGTGGCATTGGGGAGGAGACAAAATGGGGTATTCTAGGGCTACCACTGATTCAGAAGATCCATTCCCCCTTATTGTCCCTCAGGGCTGGCATAGTTTTTAATTTCTCATTGGAGCCAGTGAGGGGGAGAATGTTCATCCTTGGCATCACTGCAGCAATCCAGCAAAGTTGTGGGTGGTTGCACCTCCAAAGAATTTACCTATACAATTCACCTATATAACTATTATTTTAAGATTGTTCTGTACAACTGAAGAAGGATGCTGTTTTCAGGGATCAAATACAAGCAATACTAACTCTCTCATCAAATGTAAACCTTTATTTGAGTTCTTAAAAACACAAAATGTATCATGTATCACACAGCACATAAAATGTTAGTCTGGGTCTTAAAGGCACTTTGAAGTATACAGGCCTTAGTTTTATTCAAATTGAAAATACAAATACATCCGGTCCTAGAAATGTAAGTGGAAGCTGCTATACCTTGATAGTGAGAGTTTCATCTAGGAACCACAGGCTTAGGAGAAAGGTCATGACTCTGACCAGGATGTCAAGAAGCAATACTGAAACTATTCAGCTTGACATAGGGCTCACCCAGACTGTGCAAATAGGTTGGGATGTCTTGATTTCACTGCTGTACTTTTATTTCTAAAATCTAAACAACATTTGTCTTGTTCTGTTAGTTTCTATCAGTTACTGCACTTTGGTGTAGTGGTTAGAGCATTGTACTATGACTCTGAAGACCAGGGTTCGAATCTCCACACAGCCATGAAAAGCCACTGGGTGACTTTGGACAAATGACACTCTCTTAGCATAGGAAGAAGGCAAAAGGCTAATCTCCTCTGAACAAATTTTGCCAAGAAAACACTGTGAAAGGTTTGCCTTGGAGTCACCGTAATTTGGAAATGACCTGAAAGCACACAACAACAACAACAACCACAACTACACTTTTTACTTCTTATCTGAATGCACAATTTCCCCCTATCCCAATTCCAGATCCAGGTGTGCACATAGTGTTGCAGTTCATTTCTTTCTCCTGTGAGACTGTGCTTTCTGGGCACGCTGACATGAACTAGGGATGTTACCTTTTCATTCCTTCCACACTCCATTCAAAATTTCTAGTTCTTAACTTACTTAAACTAATTTCTTACTTTTCCCTTTTCTATTTTTATACCTTTCCCCTCCCTGTACTGTACAAGCTAGAGTGACTGATTTTTTTAAAATGAATTTCTCTTTTGCTTGATTTTTTTTTATTTTTAAGTCATTTTCAAATTGGGAGTTCGGTGGTATGGGAGACACCAACAAAAGAGATGAAAAATGGGTAAAGACAAGTAGAATTTGGTCAGGAATGTTGGATTCTACCCTGTCCCCAAATGCTGCTACTTTCAGAAACTACCTGTTGAGTGTTTGGAAGCGGATGCCAAAGCAACTTGAAAAACATGTCAAAAACATACACAAAATAGCTTCTGCAACAAAAACCTAATCAGAATGAACCCAGAAATACAAATATTTATATAGAATGTTAGGCAGAAGCAAAAAAAGGATAAATTATTATTCAATTCAAATAAAGATGTTTTAGCCAAACATTTCAGTGCATGATCCAATTGCAGTTGCACATGAGCTTCCTTTTTTCTTCCTATGAGAGTAAAATATTGAAGACAGGCATATATGAATGGCTAGCTAGCCTCCTTCCTGCCTCCCCTCCCTCCCTTTTTTCCTTTCTTTCTTTCCCTGAGAGAAGATAACGGGATTGCTGGTTTGTTTATTTACAACATTGGTCTGCTACTGTCCTTGTCAACTGTCTGCTCTTTAGTTCATCATCTTATTTCATTCATAAAAGCTCTAGTGTGATATGTTTCAGAATTGAACAGAATATAAAACAAATATTATTGGTTGCTTTTGATCTGTGCAGATGACATTGTCCAAAGTTACATTACATGCTGCATAAACGAAAGACAGAAGAAGGCCAGGGGTTGTCTTGTGTTGAGCGGTACATATAAACCCAGATAGGGAAAAGACAGGTCAGATTTATTGGAAGGGAGAGCTGCCATGCAGGGCATGTTGCAATAATGGGGTGAGATTAGAGTTACAGAGTTGTTTGGATTAGAGTTGTAGAAAAATGCTCAGGTGTTGTTGATAAACAATGAGTTACACAGCAACAAAAACCTGGTCATGTTCCCCTCCCCTCCCCTCCATCAAATAGAAACAAATCTCTCTGTCTCATTGCCTTTCTGCACTAGATTGTTATAGTGCTATTAAAAAAAGCCTCTCCCTAAACTGCAAACTCCAGGATTCCATAGGATGTTGAAGGTGGAATAATAGCACTTTAGCAGTCTAGTGAGGAAATGGCCTCACACAACCATAGTTTAATTGCATAAACACACACTGTAGGGAAAGGCCCTAGGCTGGCTGTACCAAGGTGGCTCAGCAGTTCAGAATTTTTCTTCATATTTCTCTCTAACATGAGTTACAATTGGCTTCAGAAAAATTTCACAAAATATGGACTATAGACACAAGAAAACAGGTTTTTGTAAACTCGTCCTCAAGGATGATCTACAGTCTGTCTGCAGTTTGTTTCCTCATAGTGTTGAGAATTACAACCTAAGGCAGATCTCACTGGACTTTCCAAGACATGCTGAAGCATTGATGTTTTGTCTGGGTTCATGTTCCTGTATGTGACAAAAAGATGTGAACCTAAAAATGGCTGATACATCAGCAGTGATATCCATTACTATTGTCTGCCAGCTGTTTTTCCAGCTAGTGCTTGCCTATACCTGTGATCTCCTAGCAGTCATTATAGATTTAGTGTTGATTCTGTTCTTTTCAGTGCCAAATTAAAATTCCTTGTTTGCCAAAACAAGTTTAAGGAGAATTTTAAAATTTTAAGATGGTATATTAAATTCTACCTAAAATTATCTTAGATTAATTCAAGGTTCTTTACATGCTTCCTTTGTGGTTTCTATGCCTCTGTCTAATTTTATTGTTATATTATACTGTTGTATGTTTTTGTGCACAGTGCCCTTTTTAAACTAAAAATAAACAATTATTTTAAGCAAATGTAAAAATGAGCCACATCTCACTGTATTGCACTTTGTTTCCTGGGTAGCCCTTTGAAATCACTGGAATGGCCAGCTTGTGCAATATTAATTTTTAACGTCTGTATCTTTTTGATAGGAACATCGGGAACAGCTAGTTGTTGATGAAAGTTTTTAGGTGTATTTGTGTGCCTCTGCTTTTTTCTAGGGGAATCCCTACTGTTCCTGGGACGGTGACCTTGAAGAAGGACTCCCAAAATCTAATTGGGATCAGCATTGGAGGAGGAGCTCAGTACTGCCCCCGTCTCTATATTGTCCAGGTTAGTGTTTACAGTAGATGAGTGTTTTATCCTTAGGAAGAAAAGGACAGTATCTTTTCAGCACAGTACAACACTCAGCTGTATTAGAACTCTCTCAGTAACCATCTTATGTGCAGACATGAAAACACAAAAATTATAAATTAGACTCACAATGTTCCATTCATGGGAGAGACTAAGATCCAACACAGATACCTGCTGGAGGAAGGTGTAGGTAGATGATTTTACCAGTCCTCCTGCAGCCTGTCCCTTCCCTTCTGAGACACCTTCTATGCTGTTCCTGAAGTTTCCTGCCCTCCTGAAGTAGCTTTACAGGGGGCTGTAGGGAAAAAGATGAATATATGGCTCTCCCCTACATTTTCTTCAGTGAGAGTGACCATTGACTAGACTTTTGTTCATAGGAATCCTGGATCCAGTACACCAATTATCCTCATTCTCCACTGATTATCCTCTATCACAGGGCAACATGAATAGCAGGTCAGATGAGTAAACTCGTGTCCGTTGGTGGTCTGCTTAATTTTTCTTTTTCTGGGAGTCCTCAGTTTTTCCAAAGTCCAACCCATTCATCAGGAACTGTATCATTTTCAGTGGAATGCTTTAGAAAGAAGGAGGCAGAGAAATCTATTTCCATCAGATAAATAGCACTCACCCAAATATGAATCCAAACCATTTATAATTGATCTCCAATAAGACCTTCTTTTTTTTTTAAATCTCAGAGGAGTGCAGTACCAAAGAAATTCTTCTGGGAGGAATAGTATTTTTATCATTGAAAAAAAAAGGCTGAGCTTGATAAATATCTTTGCAGAAGTGTACAACAAAAACAAAGTATTTATGGATATGGTACCCATGGTACTTCCAAGGTTTCCTGTAAATAATGTGTGCAAAGTGACATGAGAACAAGCAAGAGCATATTGCTGTTCTAGTTCCTCACTCTTTTCTTTGGCGTTTTCATGCCTTCACTTTTTACCATAGGTATTTGATAACACTCCTGCAGCTCTAGATGGAACTTTGGCAGCTGGTGATGAAATCACAGGTGTAAATGGAAAGTCAGTGAAAGGAAAAACCAAAGTAGAGGTGGCTAAAATGATACAGGTAGTGAAGGTGAGTAGTAGGTGACTGCTACAGGAATATGAATGCATTATTGCTATTCAGTGGGAGTGGTTTACTTGCAAACACAGAACAGCTGCTCTGGTTTTTGCTGTTCTAGGGAGAAGTGACAATTCACTACAACAAACTTCAGGCTGATCCAAAGCAGGGAAAGACCTTGGATATTGGTATGTGTCACACTTGTTGTCCCTCATGACATTGATGTAATGCAAGCAGCACTGGCTGTCTTGAGCCATTTTCTCTAATTAACCCTAGTAAGTTTGTTCCAACCAGATGTAATATAAGCACTGAACTTTGTGGCATAGAAATATGATAATGTTCACGGTTTGCGTGTCTCTTTCCTGGAATACAGTGCTAAAGAAAGTGAAGCACCGTCTGGTGGAGAATATGAGCTCAGGGACAGCAGATGCTCTGGGACTGAGCCGAGCCATCCTTTGTAATGGTAAGTAGCATGCACGAAGAAAGATCAGGTTTGGCCTTTGTATATATTGACTTTGCCTGGTAAAGAGAAAGACTGTGTCTGCATTTCCAAACAAGTACAAAGTGTGTGTATTGGTGAAACTGGCCTTCAGTATATTCTATGCTTGGTTCATAATTCTATGGAATTGAGAGTTTCTTTGGTACAATAACTAAGTAATGATCTTAGGAATTAGGAGTTATGAAACAGAAAGTCCCCTGTTCAAATCTTGCATTGTGTGATTCTCAGGCAGACTGCTGTTTCTTATCCTTACCTCCTCATCTGTAGTACAGTTGGCCTTCCATATCCATGGATTCTGTATCCACAAATTCAACCAATCACAACTTGAAGATATTGCCCCTACCCCCCCCAAAAAACCTCCAAAAAACAGATTTTTTAGTTTACCATTTGGACACTATTTAACTATACCATTGTATATAATGGGACAGATTTTGGTATCCACAGGAGATCCCGGAACCAAACCCAAACAGATTACCAAGGGCCCATTGTGTGTAGAGAATTACCATGCCCAATTTAGGCTTGTTGTCAAGGATAACTCTGTTCTGTAAATGTTATGTAAACACCCAAATACTGTAAACCAAATTGTCGTATGAAAGTAATGCTACGAAATATGCTGGCAATCTCACTCCAGTATCTTGAAGAATGGCTTCTTTGCTTCAGTCTGACGCCACAGCCTGAATTGTTACTTTAAAAAAGTAGTTAGTTACTGTTACTTGTAACAATATTTAAGGGATAATCTGTTGTTGTTATAATTTTTGCAAAGGAGCAAATTGGATTGCTTGTTACTTTTTTGTTACTTTTGTTATTTTAACAAAACTTCACGATTATTAAGAGATTGATGTAAAGCTTGAAACATTATTGTCAAAACCAGGGCTGTGGAGTCAGTATACCAAACCTCCAACTCGTCTATTTTTCTATTGTCTTGACTCCGACTTCAACTCCAACTCCTTCATAAATGTCAACCGTATGTTAATTAATAATACCAAATTTTATGTAGAAAATGGTAGCACAAAGCATTTCATCATCACCACCACATCGAGCTACTTAGATTGACCAAACATAAAATATAATTATTTAATATCTCTGAATAAAAAAAAAACCTTTTCTAAATTCTGATGCAGGTAAATATGCAACAAACTAGGCATTTAATATTATAATTTTTTTATTCTGAAGCCAGAGTTAGAGTTGGTACCTTTCTACTGATCTCCAATTTCTACTCCACCTAAAATTGCTTCTGACTCATACTCCATGATTCCACAGCTCTGACCAAAATGCCTATAAAATACTATAAATTGCCTTTTCAAACGTCGTTCATTACGCCACTAAAATAAGTTCATTCTCGCTTCTTACATTATTTTTAAGAAATCACTTTGTTATACCCTCATATCCAAAAAAAGTAACAAAGCTAAGTTATCTGTTAGCTGTGTCTCTGATCTGGCACTATCTGCTCTGCAGAGTGCATGACATGCTGTAGCTTATGGGCTCCTTCTTTCTGTTTTGGGCAAACTGGCCTGAGTTACCTTGGGTTAATCTGTGGAGCCCTTATTTAGGGCAGATTTTCCTTTTTTATTCTCTGACTTAGAGACAGCATGTGCTATTCATGTATGACTGATCGTCATTGTATGCCAGCTTTTATCTAAATATGAATTTGCTTTTCTTGCCAAATCTTGAGGAGTTTAGGATGTATGAGATATAATGTACATGTCTAGGATGTGTAAGAACTTTGACAATGGAAACCCAGACAACTTTCCATTGTCCACGCCTACTTATATTCCTGGGATATTTCAGTATTAATCAGTCTATGTCATTTTATCATCTCTCTGCAGATGGTCTAGTGAAGAGACTGGAAGAGCTGGAGAGAACTGCTGAACTGTACAAAGGTAAATCCATTATTTTTTATCTGCAGCCTGGAGGAGGGGTCTTGCCTTTAAGAAATAATACTGCTGTTTTTCCTTAAGAGGTTGAACATAGTCTCTGAGCACATTCTCACCCATAACACAGCATAACCAACTTGATTCTATCCAGATACATTGGGCTGCAAGTTTCTATCCATGTTGGGAAAAGCTGCAATAGTGGGCACACATAAAGAGCTTCTCAGCTCCAGCTTGTTCTCCTTAATGCAGAAATGTGGAAACTATTTTGGCCCCAAGGACTGCATGCAACAGTGGGTGTCAGGAGATGCATGCTAGCAGCACATAGCCAGCAGTGTCTCCTTTCCATCTCAGCTCATGGGATGGGATGATGTCAGCCTCTCATCCTGGCATTTTGACATCCCTTTGTTCTCCCTGCTCTGTCCTGCTCATCTGATCAGACAGAAGCTCCTGAATTGTGAACAAGAACCCAGCAATCTCACTGTACACCTCCCACTGCTCCCCAGGTGACTGATGCTAGGAAGAATGATTGAGTGTGTCTTTCAAATCACTCTTCAGATACAACCAACTTAAGTCAGCTGGGCTGCAGGAAGAGGAAGGCATACAGTTAGTTGGGCAGTGGGGATAGAATGCCTCTGGCACACACGAAAGCCATTCAGAAGCTGTGTGCCAATATGCAGGCTTCATGCACGTGCCCTAATGTATGCATGGTAGATAACAAAAAAAATCTGTAATTAGCTGTGGAATTTTAAAAAGAGATTTGCTGTTGTTGTTATATTTATTTATATCCAGCCTTTCCCCCAGTCTGGGGCTCAAGGTAGCTTGTTGCTGAGTGACTTCAAGTCATTTCTGACTTATGGTGACCCCTTCTTGGGATTTTCTTGGCAAGATTTGTTCAAAGAGGGTCTGACATTTTCCTCCTTTGAGACTCAAAGAGTCTGGCTTGCCCAAGATCACACAGGGGATTTTCTTGGCCAAACATTTGAACTCTGGTCTCCAGAGTCCTAGTCCAGCACTCAAACCATTATACCACACTGGTTCTCAAGGTGGCTTACAAAAGTTAAAACAGATAAAGCTAAAAAAATTCCATCATACAAAAGTGGAACATATACTTAAACCATCAATAAAATTAAGAACAATTAAAAGTATAATCATAACCAGGTTTATAACCTCCTTTTCTGACTTTTTAAATCTTTGAAGTGAATTACAAAGCTGTCTTCAGTTCATCAGAAGTGGATGTGCATACATGTAGATCTTTTCCTCAAGATCAGCCAACATGTATTCTCTTGTCTAGTGCTAGAGGGCCATGTCAAGGAGCCAGTGCTCTCTGGTGCCACCACTACCCACTGATGCTGATGGGTGATGAAAAGGGCAAACTGTTCCCAGAAGCATCGGCATATGTATACACACACACCAGAAACAGAGCACATAATGATGTCTAAGTCAATACAGATTTATTTTGTTTTATTTTATTTATATCCTGCCTGTCTGTAAAGCAAGTGGCTTAAATAAGGTTAAAACAAGATACAACTAAAACAATATAGAACAGTAAAAAAACAATTGAATTAGCTATCATGTTAAAGCACCAGTAACTTAAAATTGTATGAAATTATTTTAGAAATATAACGACAAACCTAAAAATGCAGCACACATCCCATTAAAAACCCTCCTTCCTAACATTTAATCCCTAAATGTCTGTTTAAATGGAGGTCTCTTACCTGCAACTGTGTGCATTCCTGACACACTTCAGTTTTGCATAATACAAAATATGTGGCATCATGATGTTCCTAAGCCATATTTTGACCTTGTTTTCTTCTCCAACATATCTGATTTGGTGCTGAAACAGTGAATGTTGAAGCTACAGAAACTCCAGTGTAATGTGTCCTTATTGAATGACTATTGTTCTTTCTTCCACTTCTGTCTAGGTATGACAGAACACACAAAGAGTCTCCTCAGAGCTTTCTTTGAACTCTCCCAAACTCATAGAGGTAAACAAACCAGGAGACTGCTTGGCTTAAGATTATTGCATGGGCTCTACTGCTGTTGGCAGGAAGTCTGTTGTTGTCATATGTCTTGAAAATGTTAAAATGTTCTTCAAGGCTGTATGGTAGTCTTATAGCAATATGGACCATTATCCAGAGTAGTAAGAGAAGAGAGTCAGCGTTTGTTTACGCTGATGTGGTAAAATTTAAAGAGATAAAAGCACTTGTAGAGTATATACTATACCCATGGTCAGTAACTGAATTGGGGGAAGATTCGTGAGCAGTCACTAATGTGCCTTAAAAATGAATTGTGGGATTGACTGCAATCCCCAACAGTTATGTTTTTGCTGTTTTTTCCCCTAGCATTTGGTGACGTTTTCTCAGTCATTGGTGTTCGGGAGCCTCAGCCAGCTGCTAGTGAAGCATTTGTAAAATTTGCAGATGCCCATCGCAGTATTGAGAAATTTGGGATCCGCCTTCTCAAAACCATTAAACCGGTAAGGAAACATGCTGCAGTAGAAAAGGATTGTTATGGGGTGGGAGAAATCAAAAGTAAGCACCTGACTTTTCTTCGTTGTGTTCAAAATAATCTAAAATAACTCTAGTGGTGCCTCCAGAGGGTAAAAACAAAAACAAAAAAAACCTCAGGAAAAATCAAGAATTTTCAATTATTTTTGTTCTTGCATATTTGTTCTTGCATGAGTTTCTTTCCCTCCCCTCCTTTCCCTTCCCATTGATCATATGTCACAACCAGTTGCTTACAATTTTTCAGAAAATGATTTTCACCAATTTCCACTAAGCCTTTTTATTATTATTCAGGTATTATAGTGAAAATATTGAATTGTTTTACAAATATTGTACTAGATAAGCAATAGCATAATTTCATTTTAGTGCTAACTGTTCTCTTTCCTTTACTTGATCTCTGCTGAATCTGTGCCTGGGAAACAGTAGGTGCACTCACTTGGCAGCAGCCATCCTTACTGCTTCCAACACAGCAGGAACACATATGCAGGTAAAGATACATTTCATTTTAGAAAGTGGAGATAATGGTTCCACTCTATTCTGCTTTGGTCAGACCTCATTTGGAATACTGTGTCCAGTTCTGGGCACCTCAGTTCAAGAAGGATATTGACAATCTGGAGCGTGTCCAGAGGAGGGTGACCAAAATGTGAAGGGTCTGGAAGCCATGCCCTATGAGGAGCAGCTTAGGGAACTAGGTTGTTTAGTCTGCAGAAGAGGAGGTTAAGAGGGGACATGATAACCATGTTTAAATATTTGATGGGATGTCATGTTGAGGAGGGAGGGGGCTTGTTTTCTGCTACTCCAAAGACTAGGACAAAGAGCAATGGATTCAAGCTGCAAGAAAGGAGATTCCACCAGAACCTCAGGAGGAACTTTCTGATGGAGCTGTCCAGCAGTGGAATACACTGCCTTGGAGTGTGGTGGAGTCTCCTTCTTTGGAGGTGTTTAAGCAGAGGCTTGATGGCCATCTGTTGGGAATGCTTTGATATGTGTTCCTGCATAGCAGGGGGCTGGACTGTATGACCCCTGTGATCTCTTCCTTTTGTATGATTCTATGATTCTAAGTACTAGAATAATATCAACCAGCCCAGAGAGTGGGAATGAAAAGCCTTTGGTAATGCTGGGATCTCCCATGAAATAACTTCAGAATGAGAAAAACTTCAGGTGGCTATTCAAAATGATATTGGCCTGGGTACAGGAACAAAACCTGAGATTTCCAGAGAAACTTTTCCCATCTGGAGGTGCTCTACCACAAAAATAAAATCTTAAGCCAATTTCTTGTGAGAGTTTGGGTAAGAGTATAATATTGTTTTATTATTTGAATATGATGATTTGGATATGTAGACCAAAGTCAAGATATATGATATGTCACTGCCTAAGAGCTCTTCTAGACAAGAACAAAGTCCCTGAAAGAGCTAGGTTTTGTTCCTGTAAGAACTGGCTTTATTTTGGAAATCCACATGACATTTTCTTCATCCCAAAGTATTTCCTGGGAATGCCCAACATTACCAAGGACTTATCATTCCTTCTTCCCAGATCAGTTTAAATTAACCCATTATTTTCCAAAATGAAATGTATACCTACTTGACTATCTGTTCGTATTATACCAGGACTACCTAATATGGCTGCCATCAGTAAACACAGTTGTTGTTTCCAGAATACAGATTCAACACCAGTCAAGTGTGAGAAAGACATTGGGGTCACCAAAACAAAGCAAGTCTGATTTTTAATAATGTAATATTAAAAATAGTGTAATATTAGTACTTTGAGTATGAGCCTTGAGTAATGACGACGACGATGATGATGGTGATGATAAAGTCCCAATGGAAATTGATGAAAATCAGTTTCTGAAATAAAGCATGAGTCTAGATGAGATACATGATCAGTGGAAGTAGTAGGAGGAGTATAAGGAAGCTGGGGAGAGAAATCCAGAATATTTCTAGAATGAGTTTTGGTGCAAACCTGGGAACATGCAGGTAAAATTGAAAGAACTGAAACTGGAAAAAAAAGAACTGGAAACTCTCTTGTGAGTGATATTTACAGAGTACTAGTGTAACATAGTCAGAGGCAAAAGCAGGAATGGAGGTTCCCCTTCCCCAAGTGGAGCAGTTAATCCATGGGACAAGTTGCGGGGCGGGGCTCAGCTAATAGTGAGCAGAGCCAAAAGTAGGCAGAACCTGCTGCACGAGAGGATTACATAGTGAGCATTCTCCCTTCTCCATGCTATCTCATCTCTCTTTCATTCTTTCCCTCCCTATTTGAAGCCACCGCACATGAAATTTGGCCATGGTCAGAAACTGTCTTAGCCTTATAGTGTTGTAGCTTTGCTCTGAGAAGGGATAGAAATCTTGTTGTCCTTGAGTCATATCTCAGTAAATTCCTTTGTATTATTTGCCTGGATCTTTCAGAAAAAAACTGATCTACTCTATTCTGCTTTATCTTCAGTTTTTCAATATCCATGTCTTCTTACAGATGTTGACTGACCTGAACACTTACTTGAACAAAGCCATCCCAGATACAAGACTAACTATCAAGAAGTATTTGGATGTCAAGTTTGAGTATTTGGTGAGATGCTCTTTTGTTTGTTTTTAAAGCGTTGAAAAAAATCAGCCCATGGTGCCTGCTTAAGGGTTAGTTTTCTGGCTGTTTTTAAAGTCTCTAGGTTGCGATGATTAGTCCAAACTTGAAAAGGCAGTCTTGTGCCTTCTAAGAAATGTCTCCAAGTGGTGAGGGCAAAGTGGATGGCCATGGCTTCTTTTTCCCACATTGGCCAGTTGCGTTGGGGTTCAGAGATGAAGGTGCATGGTTTTAGATGTCCATCATTGCTGTACTGGAGGAGTACTGCTCCCATAGCGAAGTCAGAGGCATTGGTTTGTATTATAAATTCCTTCTCGGTATCAGGGAACAATAGAAGCAGTTCTGAAGTGGATTTGTGCTTGAGGGTGTCGAAAGTGGCTTGGCATTTATTCGACCAAGCAATCCTTTTGGGGGGTTTTCCATTGGAATCAGGAGGTTTCTTTAAAACATCGGTTAGCGGGAGGGCAATTGTGGCAAAACCTTCAATGAAGTTGTCGTAGAAGTTGGCACAGGCCAAGGAATTGTTGCAGCTGTTTTCTGGTTCTAGGGACTGGCCAGTTCAAAATTGTATCAGTCTTGGAGGGGTCCATGTGTAGGGTATTGTTGCAAACTCGATATCCTAGATAGTCAAAAGTTTGAGTGTGAAACTCACATTTGGAGAGTTTAACAGCAAGTTCTTCTTCGTGGTCTCTGTGCCTCATACATTAGGAGCTTTCGCGCCTGCGCGGTAGCATTCGGAAGATTCTAGAGCTCGATAGCTTGGAGGGAACCCCTCCCCCATGCCAGTACTGCGCATGCTCAGCCCGCCGAGCAGCGGTCATTCCTCAGTTCTTTCTTGTCCGCCGTTGCGAACAGAAGGTTTTATCGGTAGCTTGTGCGTTTTCTGCTTGATTCTTGGCTTTCTTGACTACAGTTTTCGGATTTGACTTAGTTTCTTGGATTTCGATTTTGGCTTGGTGTTTTTCGGCTCTGGTTCTGACCCATTTCTGGCTCGACTACGGTTTTTGGACTTTGGACTGGCTTTGACGACTTCGGACTCCCCGCTTCCCCCACTCTTCTCTTCTTCCCGCTGTTTGTTTTATGTCGGTGCTGTTCAAGAGTTGCACCTCCTGTGAAAGGAAGGTCGCCCTCTTGGACAAACACCATGAGTGCCTATTTTGTCTGGGCGAGGAGCACAACGTTCAGGCCTGCCCTGTCTGTAAGCAATTTACTCACCAGACCTTCCGCAACCGATCTGCAAGACTAAAGTCTCACTGTTGGGAGGAGTCACTGCGTGCCCAGAAGTCCGAGGCCCACGGTACCATGGCCAAGAAATCATCTCTCCCAACCACCTCTTCATCGGCAGCGGCAGTGGCTACCGCACCTTCCACCTCATCAGTACCGGGCTCGGTACCGACCATGAAGCTGCCGAGGATTCCTAGGATCTCGGCTTCCCCAGCGTGGGAGGATCCTGCGGGCTCGCAGGCCTTTTCCTCCTTCTCCAGGCTGCTGACACTGGCTCAAAAGAAGCGTCCTCCTACTCAGGATGCCGGGAAGGAGAAAGAAAAGAAAAAGAGGAGAAAGGAGAAGAGACCTCTCCCCAAAAGGAGACCCATCTTCCGACACCTTCACCCACCCAGCCCACTGAGGAACCAGAAGAGCTCCCAGAGGAGCAAGAGGTCCTCAAGGTGTCCAATGAGGAAGAGGCCGTGGAGCCTTGCCCTCGGAACCGCCCAAGCTTACGGCTGCGGTTACCCCGCCGGATCACCGCTTGCCGGCCGACCACCGGGAGGAGGCTGTGGTCAGACACCAACCCTCGCCTGTCCGTCGGCCAGCCTCTGCGCGCGGTGAGTCCCGCTCTCCTGTCCAGAGAGCCAGGCCTCCATCCCCGCAACACCAGGAGATGCGCCTGGAAAGGCCCTACTCTGAGGACACCGTATACACCTCTGCCTCCTACCTCGGTAGGCACGGCCAGGAGCACGCTTGAGACGAGCCGGCAGGATCATATTATTCATACTCCCTGTCGTATAGGGACCGGTACCATCCCGACGTACGGTACTGGTCACCGCAACACCAGTCTCGTTCGCCTTCCAGGGAGGTCCATCGCTCCTACTATGAGAGGATGCCGAGCCGTTCGTAGCGTCAGTCCGACTCGCCGTGTCACCGAAGGTCCCGGGAGCCCTCACCCTGCTACAGAGCAGCCTCACCGCCTCCAAGGATGACCGCGACTGCAACTCGTCCAATGCCGCAGACCACCACAGCCCAACCGACGCGTCCAGCGATGTCCACAATGCAGGCCGCCCACCGCCCCGGGCCCTCGGTGGTGCCCCTGCAGGTGACGCTGATACCAACCATGGAATTGACCTCGGTACCGACGCAGCCCGCAGCTCCGATGGTGACCCTGGCTCCCCCTGCCCGTAAACCATCGCAGGAGAGAGCAGAAGAGAGGTCTCCGACTCCTTCCTCGGAGTCCTACGAGTCGGACTCGGACTCTGCGGAGTTGACTCCTTCATCACACTAGTCACCCCCGCTGGCATTTGGAGAACCGGGTCCGGAGTCGGCACCGGAGGACGTGGAGCAGTTCTCCGCAATCCTCCTCTGCATGGCCATGGCCCTCGGACTAAAGGTGGCGGAACCGGCTCCAGCGGTGCAGGATCTGGTGTTTCAGTAACTTGAAACACGCCCGCCATCGACCGCACCGCTGCCCTTCCTGCCAATGCTGGTCGAGGCGATGAAACAGCCATGGGCGAAGCCAGCGGCAGCACAGCCTATACCGCACAGGCTGGAGTACCTGTACAGGATGCAAAGAGAGAACACAGAGTTCCTCTTTAGCCATCCTGTACCGAACTCCATAGTGGTTGAGTCGGCCCAAACAAAGGGAGGCAATCGAGCTCATACCACCCCGCCGGACCGTGAAGGCCGGAAGCTCGACACCTTTGGGAGGCGCTTCTACTCGGTGTCTTTCCTGGTGGCCAGGACCCTCAACACGATGGCTTGCCTCATGGCTTACCATCGTAACATCCTGGACCAACTCGCCCCGCTCCTCGCTGAACTGCCGGAGGAGTCCCGTGCCACCGCCACGCAACTCTTCGGTGAGGCTGTCGCGATTGCCAACCAGCAGATCGCCTCCTCGAGGCACGCCATGGAGGCTACCTCGAGGGTGATGGTGGGTTCGGTGGCCCTCCGACAACATGCCTGGCTTCGATCATCCGGGCTCCAGGAGGACAGCTGTTGATGGATTGAGGACCTCCCCTTCGATGGTTAGAGACTTTTCCGCACGTTGACAGATGAGGCCATGGACCACCTCGTAAAGGCCCATCTGACGGCGAAGAAAAGGGCATAAACCAGCCGGCCCAGTCTTGCCACAGCTTCAGCCCTAAGTCATCGTGGAGAAGGCCTTCCTCCTCCTCAGCATACCAACCGCAATCTCCACGGTCGACTGTGTCCCAGCCGTCTACATCGTCCGCCCCATGGAGGCTTCCACGAAGACGCTCATCCTCGTCCTCAAAGAAGTCTTCCTCGGGACGAAGTCACGATTTTCGAGGTTTTCCACAGGACATCACCGATGCCAATTTCACCCTCCCAGCAGACCCTCGACACCAACCGAGCCTGGCCAGATACCTTGCCCAGTGGTGGAAATTGCTGCGGACTCCTGGGTACTTACCATCATCCGCCTGGGATACGCCATAGAGTTTCAGGATATTCTGCCGCGAGGGGTCTACTACTCCACTCCGGCCAGCTCGGTACTGCTGGAAGAGATCCAGTCCCTTCTACAAAAGGGAGCAATCGAGGCACTTCTGCCTTCAGCCAAGACCACCGGCTTCTTCTCAAGGTACTTCACGGTACCGAAGGCCCACGGAACCGTGCGGCCCATCCTAGACCTCAGAGGAGTGAACGACTACATCCGCCCCAGGAAGTTCAAGATGGTCACGCTACTCTCGATCCTGCCTTTCCTTCGACGAGGGGACTGGTTCGCCTCCATCAATCTCAAAGACACCTACTTTCACATCTCCATCTACCCGCAGCACAGACATTACCTGTGGTTCACGGTCGACGGCACTTGTTACCAATACCGGGTGCTGCCGTTCGGTCTCTCGACCGCACCGCGGGTATTCACAAAGTGTATGGCACCCGTCGTGTCGTTCCTGCGGATGAAAGGCGTCTCCGTCTACCCCTACCTGGACAATTGGCTCTTGGTGGCGTCCTGCCAACAGAAACTATACCATGACATTCGCCGGACTCTGACCCTTCTCACTCGCCTCGGACTCAGGGTAAATCCGAAGAAGTCCCATCTTGAGCCCACAAGGGTTCTCGACTTCATCGGGGGGACCCTAGGTGCGGTATCGGCGAGGGCCTACTTACCACTGGACAGGGCGTGGACGCTTTGTCGGACAGCGTCCGCCGCTTTCCACGCTCCGACGGTATCAGCCAGGATGATCCAGCAGCTCCTCAGCTACATGGCCTCGACCACCGCCGTAACCTACCTCTCCAGGCTGCGCGCACGACTGCTTCAGCACTGGTTCGTCAGGGCCTTCGATCCGCTCTGCGACGATCAGTCTCGCCGCTTCCAGCTGCCTCAACAGGTGCGCCAATCACTACTGTGGTGGCAGTCCTACTGCCACCTCCTGTCAGGCATACCGTTCCGGGAACACAACCCCTCAGTCACGGTGACGACGGATGCTTCACTCTTCGGCTGGGGAGCACACTCCGGCGTCCTCAGAGTCTGCGGTCGGTGGATTGGACATGAGACTGCCCTCCACACCAATGCTCTCGAGCTGCTGGCCATCTCGAAAGCTCTGCGGGCATTTCGTCACCTCATCGCGGGACGCATGGTGTTGATCCTCACCGACAACACGACGGCGGTCTGCTACGTGAACAGGCAAGGAGGGACTCACTCCACCACTCTCCTCAACATCGCCCTCGACCTCTAGGACTGGTGCATCTCGCTAAGGATCCATCCGGTGGCAGTTCACCTGGCTGGGCAGGAGAACACCATGGCGGATTCTCTCAGCAGGGACACCTCATCCCACCACGAGTGGTCCCTCTCCAGCAAGGCCTTCCAGATGGTTCGGGACCGATGGGCGAGCCGACCATTGACCTCTTCGCCACCAGCCAGAACGCAAAGTGTCGTCGGTACTGTTCGAGGGCCAGCCACAATCGCCACTCCATCGGTGATGCATTCCAGTTTCAGTGGGACGAGGGACTTCTCTACGCCTTCCCTCCGTTTCCCCTTCTGGGCCGCATGATAGCGAAGATCCTCGCAGACTGAGTGGACGTGATTCTCGTGGCACTGTACTGGCCGAGGCAGCATTGGTTCAGGCCCTTGTTTGAGGCCGCCCGGGGACAGATCCTCCGGTTCCCGACAGTGCCGGATCTCCTCTCCCACTCCAACAGTCTCGTGTTGCACCCGGACCTGCCGCTCTTGGCCCTCCATGCCTGGAGGATATCACCATAGACGTCCCTGTCATCAGGAACATCTTCACCGCAGCTAGGAAGGAATCGACTCGTCACAACTACCACTACAAGTGGCGGCATTTTATTGCCTTCGCCGAGGATCGTCGAGAGCCGGTATCACCCGTCAACCTGCGTACGGTGCTCCACTTCCTCCTACACCTCCGACAACAGGGCCTGGCCTTCCCGTTGCTGAAGGTGTACCTTGCCGCAATCGTGGCATACCAACTACTATGATCCCCATGGGCTGCTCTCTTCAGAGACGGTACCGTCAAGCAATTCCTGAAGAGCCTGCAGCACCTCTACCCGCTGGTATCACCGCCGCTACCGCTGTGATCGCTATTGCTGGTGCTGTCGCAGCTGATGAGGCTGCCCTTCGAGCTGATGGCAACAGTAGATGACAGGCTGCTCACCATGAAGACTGCTTTCCTAGTGGTTGTCACCTCTGCCAGGTGGGCGGGAGAGCTGACAGCACCTTGGTCTACGAGCCATACCTCGTCTTCCACAGAGACAAACTGGTCCTTCGGCCTGACATCTCTTTCCTGCCGAAGGTGGTGTCCAGCTTCCATCTGAGCCAGGACATCATCCTGCCCACCTTCTACTTGGACCCGACTACACCTCTGGAGTGGTCCCTTCACTCCCTGGATGTCCATCGGGCCCTGGCGTTCTATAAAGACAGGACTGCCTCTTATAGACAAACCCTGCACCTTTTTGTGTGCTATGGCAGGCGCCGAAGAGGCCACGAGGTGTCCACCCAGTGCTTTTCCAAGTAGGTGGCCGAGACTACCCACCTGGCGTACGAGCTTGCTAAGAAGCTTCCGCCAGACCTTCTTCGGGGTCATTCCACCCGAGGCGTAGCGACATCTGCAGCCCTCCTGCGAGGAGTTGATCTGCAGGAACTTTGCCGTGTGGCGACCTGGTCCCAACCATCGACCTTCGTGCGCCACTACAGGCTGGACTGCCGGTCCCGGAGGGATGCTCAATTCGGACGTGCTGTGCTGGCTTCTGTTCTGTAGGACCTGGGACCTGACTCACCATCCTACTGGTAAGCTACACAGTCTCCTAATGTATGAAGCACAGAGACCACGAAGAAGAACAGGTTGCTTACCTGTAACTGTGGTTCTTCGAGTGGTCATCTGTGCCCTCAGATGTTCTCTACCTGAATAGATATGAGTCTAGTCCTTTCCCAAATGGGTCCTCCCGCTATAGGCGAGCTGTCCATTTTCGATAATTTGACGCCTTCTTAAGGGGTTCAAATGCTACTGCAAGTTCTTTGGCCACTATGGGGTTCAGTAAGCTAGTGGTACAGTCTGAATCAACCAGGGCCTGGTACATTCTTAGCTTCTCATCTGTTCCTTGTAAAGTCAGTGTAACATATACATGATGAGTTTTAGCTATACTTACATTCACAGATGGATCCAGGTCCCACTCGTCACTATCCGAGTCAGAGGTAGACAAGGGACTGTCCTTGCCATCGCAAGTCTGAGTGGAGGTTCCACCGCCCAGATGTTTGGTCTGCGGCTTTGGGGTGTCGGTTTTACGGGATGTGGGCTTAGTGGAACTGGTCATGGGCTTTTCTTCCATGGCTTTCTTTTGGCTCTGGCAATCACTGGCAATGTGGCCCCTCTTCCCACACAAGAAGCAGGTCCCTTTGCGTAGTCTTTTTTTCCTTTCTTCACTGCTTAGGAAGGTGGACTTTCGGGATCCTGGGGTTCGATGACCACTTTCTTGGGCTTGTCTTTGTCTGGAGAGCTGGACACTTTCCAGGATGCTTTCTACTTCGCCGGCTGGTTTCATCCATCCCAAAAGGCTGGCTGAGTTTCCTTGCGAAAGGCAACGGTTCAGAATAGTGGGGTTTAACCCATCTCGGAAAAATTGCTTGAGTATGTCATCTCCCCATTCCGGGACCTTAGTTGCTTGTTTTCTGAATTCACGGGTGTATTCTCCGGCAGTTCCCTTTCCTTGGCGCGGTTTTCTGCGCTGGTGTCTGGCTTCTTCTTGAATGAAGGGGTCTTCAAACCTCTCTCTGAGGCAGTGCATGAACACCTGGAGATTGGCTGTTTCCTCAGCTCGTGAGTCGAACAAACTGGCAACCCACTCCGCTGCTTCACCTTTGAGGTGTTGGCTCAGGTATCTCATTCTGGCAGCATTGTTGCTGAAGCTGTTTCCGTAGTCAGCCATATAGTTGGAAGCCACATTGAGAAAATAAGTCAGGGTTGCCCCATCTCCATCATACATAGCTTTCATCTCTCAAAAAGGTCTAGGCCCCGCTTGGGGTACCAGTCCCCCAGGAGGTACTGGGGCTGTAGCTACAGGGGCTGCTGATGTGGGCACTTGCTGCTGGGCATGCCTAAGCTGAGGTACCAGGATTCTCCAGTCAGCTAGCTGAGTTCTCAACCTGGATATCTCTTCTCGTCGTAGTTCCACTTCTTTTTCTCTGGCTAAAAGCTGCGCCATCAGGTTGGTTTCGCTGATAGAAGCATCCCATCTCGTAGCATAGCGGCATTGTCTTTGAGCCGTGTCGGGTTGCTCTTCCCAGGCCCAAGTTTGGCCTGTAATTGGGGTAGTCACAGGAACTGAGGGTTGTGCCTTGGCTTGCGCATCTGGGGTCCGGCTAGGGGACGGTGTGTCTCTCTCGGCTTGTTCATCGCCTGGATTTTCAGTAGTTCTGCCAACTGTTCCCTCTTCCAGTGGTGGTTCTTCAGATGTTTGATACATGTTGTAGAATTTTGAACTTGAGTCCTCTCACTCTGTCAGGAACTGAATTCACACACACAAATAGTACAGTGCATAAACACTATTTATTTGGAGTGAGATACATCATACAAGACTTCAGTGGGAGGACTAAAGTTCAAAAGCAATAGCAAGTACTTAAGATTCCCATCCTTCCCCCTCCCTCTTTCAAGAGACCTTAAAGCAGCAAGAGCCTAGCAGAGCTTATCAGTGCATTCCTAGCTTTTGTTTACCTAACGGTCTCTGGTTCCTAGTCTTTGGTTGCAAGCAAGCTGCTACCTTACACTGGACTACACATCCCATTACTATAATATGGAGGGCATCCCGACACTAACAAGATATTATTTCTTTAGAAAATTATGAGCCAGAGAGCCTGAAATTGTCTCATGTCAGATTCTTTGCAAAATAATTTCAGACATTCTCTCCTTCTGTAGATTGCTTAGTTGTAAGCAAAACAGAGATATTTGTTTCTAATGTACTGAACACCGAAAGCATTTCATACCTCAGTTAAGAATGCTTCAGTTGTAATTCGTGTAATCTGAAATCCTGACACTGGCTACTACCTGTTGCTCTGCAAGAAAGTAAACAAAGGAAAAAAGGTCATCTCACTGGCAAAGAAGATAATGCTTGGTAGAACACAATAGGAAAAGAGGAAAACCACATTACAGGTGGGTTGATTAATTCAAGGAAGCCATGGCCCTGAGTTGGCAAGATCTAAGCAGGTCTGTTGATGACCGTAGCTCCTGGAGGTCTCTGATTTATGGGGTCGCCATGAGCCAAAACCAACTTGATAGAAAATAGCAACAGTTTCACTGGTTAGTTCTGAAAGTGTTCACTCAGAAAAACATTGAAAATGAAATCTGCATTTGATAGCTAGTCTCAAGTAAAATAGACCCATTAAATCAGGGAGCTTGGTAAATTAATGCTCATGCAAGTTCCATTGCTTTAATGGGTCTACTTTAGTTGAGAACAGCAATTGGATTGAGGCCTGAGTGCTTATTTTCTGGATGATGCAGAGGAGCAATCCTCCATCCTTTGGGTCATGTCCTCTTGTGTCACATTCCAGAGGCAGGAACCATGACACCTTTTCCTTCTGTTGAATCTTTTGAGTCCCTCCTCTCCTCTCTGTTTTTCCAATCTTGCTTTGCCAGTGACAGAATTTTCAGAATCTCTTCGTTCATTTACTGCTCTTAAAGGTTAATTAGTTTTTCTCTTATTTAATTCTTTCTTTGCTGCCTGGATCTTAACATTTTTTTCTATTAAAAAAAACACCTCTCCCCTTCTATATTTACCTTTCCAGTGAGGCAAGAATATAGTTATGGCAAGCCTGCAAATGTAGTTAGATGCAGCAGGACTTCAAAAAAAAAAAAGTCAAAAAAGAAATTGATGGAGCCTGTGAATCAGGCAGAGAACATACTATGATTGCCCTGTATAGAAAATATGCAGGGAATGGTCAATGAGCCATCCATGGCAAAATTCATCTGGCCAGTAGACAGTGTGCCTATAACTGCTAACTCAGGATAATTTCTCATACACCTGCTGATATGTGCTCTAGTCCAACTTTCCCCAACCAAGCATCTGCTAGATGTGCTGGACTCCACCCCCCATCATCCTCAATTGACATGCTGACTGGGTGTGATAGACATACTGATCCAGCACATCTGGGGGGGTTGGGGAAGAGTTTATGTCATAATCTAATCTTTAAGAGCCACAAGGTTTTTGTTTTGACTGCAATAGACTAATACAGCTCTCCCTATGGAAGCTGTTAACATTGTGCATTTCTTACTCCATTTCAGTCTTACTGTCTCAAGGTGAAGGAGATGGATGATGAAGAATACAGCTGCATTGTAAGTACTGAGTCTCTAGCATGCTGCCTGCTTCCATTATAATATAGTGTTTCCTTATTGGCATTCCCAGGCTTGGCTGCTTCTACACATTTAAATGTAAGAGATGATGTACTTTGTCCATGATTGCCAAAATGTTTGGCATTATTCTGTAGAATCTTGCACTCTCATGAAAGTTGTTGCCAGTTATGACACCTTACCAAATACCTTCTCAGTGACTCAGTTTTCCCTAAACGTTAAAGGCATTGCAGAGAAATTTAGCAGGAGACCTAAGGTTAGACTTCAAGCACTCTGGCCAGTTGTCTTGACAAAGCTTGAGAACTATTAAATTTCATTTTATGTTAATTTTGAATTGTTTAACATTGCTAAGCATGGGTTTTTGGGGAGCCCTGGAAACATCTACCAACATTATATAAAATAGTAATAAGCATATGTATGTTGGTAAGCTGCCTGGAGTCCCAGTCTTGAAGAAAGGGGGCAGTATAAATAAGGTGATTGATGTGTCTCTACAGCTGTCTCTGTGAAATGGGCCTAGCAATATTTGATCAGAGCTTGGAATATTGCTTCTTTGGACTACAGCTGCCAGGACCCCCAACCAGGAAGCTGTGCTCTTGCAAAGCAACTTTCCAAACTCTAATTTCTGATAGCTTTCTACCAACAGTTCTGTGTTGCATGCCCTGCTGTCCTCTTCTTGAAGAAGATATATGCCAGTCCTCTTTTTGAAGAATGTTGAAAAGGCAGTTCTAACTTCCAGTACCCCAACTCAGTGTAGAATCTCAACAACCTAAGTCAGACTTCATTTAATATAATTGAAGATACATTTTCTTGAATGTTTGATTATTACTATACACACCAGAAAGGAAGATCTGTGACCCTAAGAGTGTTGAAGAATGACTTCTTCACCACTCTGGTTTAGACCCTGGATATATAATAAATCTAATAATTCAAATTCAGAGATACTGTCTCTGGTTGTCCATTCCTTCTAAACTCCAGCAGATGGGCCTGTCTCTGAACTGAACAGAAAGCCAAACCAGAAGGAGAGGGCTAGAAAGAGAGGGGAAGGGGACATCTGAAGTGCCAGTTTGTGTTCAGGGAAAGAGAACACTTTCTGAAGTGAGAGTTTGAGCCCCAATTCCACAGCTAGCATTGCTTACATTCCTCTCTCCAAACTGAGGGTATTGCCAAGAGAATGAGCAAAACTATATTTGGCATTCAAACATATTTGTTTAATGAGAGTGCTGAACACAGATGAGAGTAGAAATCCCTGTCAATAACTGTTTACATGCACGCTTCAGAAATGGTAGAGTGAGCATAGTTCCCTTCAGTAGGACATCCATCTTGATCTGTAGTTATGTACTCTTTGTTTCATAATCCTGTTTGCCATGTGATTTGGCCTTGTGATGCGTCTCTCTTCATTGAAACTTTAACTGCTCTGCCCTCAGGGTTGTAGGTTTCTGTTCATTCCTCAACAAAAGCTGGCTCAGGGTTTATAGCTTTTCATGATGGGTTACCAGCCAACCAGTGTTGCAGTATGTTCATGTGAGGAGCTGGAGTTTGCTAGGACGCATCAGGGATGCATTTAGCCCTTAACCATTGCACAGTTTATGGCTGGTTGCTACACTAATGTGGTATTTTGGGCAGGCGCTTGGTGAACCTCTTTACCGAGTCGGCACTGGAAATTATGAATATTGCTTAATCTTGCGTTGCCGTCAGGAGGCACGTACACGCTTTGCCAAGATGAGGAAGGATGTGCTAGAAAAGATGGAACTGCTAGACCAGAAACATGGTAAGTGTAACTACTTTCTTTGTCGTCATTCAAAGGCTTGGTTTGTAGACTTTACTATTAAAAAGACTCACCTGTTCTTGAACAACCTTAGAGATGCAGCTAGATCTGTAAAAGAAAAATATCTCATCACCTGAAAAGCTAATGATAATAACATTCTTCCATCAAGTATACCTCTCCTTTCCACCTGGAGCTGACTGTGTTCTTCCTTTAGTAGTTCCAAACAGCATACTCAGATACCAGGATTTGGATATATGCATAGTGGAAGGATGTGTAACTGGCAAATCAAGATCCAGATGTTTTATGAAACAGTAGCAGGATCATGCTATCACTGGTATAAATTTTCCATACTTTTCTGTGTGAAGCCTACTTGCCTATCTGCTGTAGGAAAGATTTGGAACAGCAAGGGAGTACTGAGGATGGGTTTGGGACACGATTAATGCTGGGGTAATACAGTGGCATGGGGAGGTTGAATTACAGATTTTTTTTTAACTGAGAGAACTGTACAAGATTAATATAAAAGAATAGATGTGGGACATAGATGTATAGGTTTTTTTTTAAGCCTTAAGAAAAGATATTTTCTTCTTCGTGGTCTCTACACACTAGGAGATTTCGCACATGCGCGGTACCATTCGGAAAATTCTAGAGCTTAGTAGCTTGGCGGGAACCCCTCCCCCCTGCCTGCACTGAGCATGCTCAGCCCACCGAGCAACGGTCTCCCTTCAGTTCTTTCTCGTCTGCTGTTGCGTACGGAGGTTCGGAGTTTAGTAGCGTTCTTGGCTTTTCTTCACGTGTGTTTTTTCTGGCTTTGACTTGGTTTTCGGATTTCAGACTTTGCTTCTTGGATATCGGATTGGATTTTGTGAATTTTGGACCTGTTTTCGGGACTTCTAATCCCTTCCTTGTTTCCCCCTCCCCTTCTTCTTTGTCTTTGTCAGCTTCGTGTTCGCCTTGCCTTCTCTGCCATTTTCCTCACCCGTTTTTTGTGTCTTCTGGACTTCTGCGTCTTCTCTTTTTAAGCCTTGCAATTCGTGTGGTTACAAAGTCGCGTTAACCGATGGACATAGCGAGTGCCTTTTTTGCTTGGGGTGAGGCCCATAACACCAAGGCCTGCCCAATTTGCTGAGACTTTACCTCCCAGATTCTTCGGAACCATTTGGCCCGCCTCAAATCTTATTGCTGGGAGCAGTCTCTTAAGGCACAAGACCAACTGTCAGTTACGCCAACGATGTCCAAACCGTCGACGTCGGGCCGACCTGTGACCGTGCCATCGTCGGTATCGGCGGCTGCCGCTTCGACTACGTCGACAGGATTGGGATTGGTACCATCGCCTCGGGCTCCCATATCATCCTTACTGAGGATCCCGAGGATCTCTTCGGCGTCGACTTCGAGGGAGGCTCCTGCAGGCACACAAGCAGCTAAACCATCTAAGCCGCTCACCGTCACCCAGCGCAAGCGGCCTGCCCCTCCGGAGTCTGTGAAGGAAAAGGAGAAGGAAAAGAAGAAGAAGAGGAAGGAGAAGCGCGGTTCTCCACCTAAGAGGCCTGCTCCTCCGATGCCTCCTCCAACTCAATTTCCCAAGGAACCAGAGGAGGAATCAGAACCCAGGAAATCTTGGAGGTCTCTGATGGAGAAGAGACTGCTGGCTTGATGGTGCCTTTGGGCCCGCCTCTGCTAACTGCCGCAGTGTCTCCGCCCGGCTGCCCCGAAGTGGCAAACCACTCGGAGCATGTTCCGGTCTCACCCCAGGCCTCACCTCGCCGCTGAGGGTCCTCGGATAGAAGTACATCCCGTTCGCCGGAATGAAGGGTCAGACAACGGTCCCCATGCCGCCGGAAGACCTATCCTGAACGGGCTTGGTCTCGACCCACCTTCGACTCACCGTATTCCTCCGCATCTCATATTGTGAGGTACGGTCGAGAGCACACCTGGAGGGAGTACCCGGGATTGTACCGTTCCTATTCCCCGGCGTACAGGGACCAGTATCACGTTGATGTTAGACAGTGGTCGCCATATTGTCGCTCCTGCTCCCCATCGCGTGGAGCTCACCATCCACGATATCGGCTGTCACCTTCGCGCTTGTACTCCAGGTCGCCGCATCATTGTCAGTCCTACGAGCACTCACCTCACTACCGGGCAGTCTCTCCTCCGCCGAGGGTTACCTCCATAGTCTCCCGTCCACCTTCGAAGTCTGTTCCGGCGCAACCCTCAACTGCTGCTGCCAATGTCACCCAGGCGATCCAGCGCCTGCGGCCTGCAGTGGTACCAATCATGAAGGCCCCTCAGCCTCAGCCAACGGCTATCCCGGCTATGCCATCAACAAGGCCAACCACTGCTACCGTCCCTACCGTGACTTTGACGGTACCATCTCGTCAGCTGTCGAAGAGAGATCTCTGGACAAATCCTCATCTGAGTCCTCCCAGACCTATGAGTCCAGCTCTGACTCCAATGAGTCAACACTGGCATCGCACGAATCTCCTTCCTTGGCCTTTGGAGATCCCAACCAGAGTCGGCACCAGAGGATGTGAAACAATTCTCGGACATCCTCCTCCAGATGTCCGCTGCGTTGGGATTGAAGGTCGCGGAGCCGGCTCTGGCTGTGCAGGATCCGGTCTTCCACTATGTGGATACCCGTCCACCATCGACAGCACCGCTACCGTTCCTGCCCACCCTGATGGAGGCCCTGAAACATCCATGGGCCCAGCCGGCTTCCGCCCAGCTGATCCCACACCGGCTGGAACATTTGTACCGGACCCAGAAAGAGGCGGCTGAGTTCCTGTTTACACACCCACTGCCGAACTCTGTAGTGGTTGAATCTGCCCAAACCAAGGGAGGGAGAAGAGCGCACATCACCCCGCCGGACTGAGAAGGCTGTAGGCTAGACACCTTTGGCAGAAGGTTCTACTCGGCCTCATCCTTGATAGCCAGGTGTCCAACAACCAGGCCTGCCTTGCGGCTTACCTGAGGAGCCTGTTGGATAGATTCCACCCTCTTCTGTCCAACTTACCGGAGGAGAACCAGGCGAGTGCTAGCCAGTTTTTCAACGTAGCGGTAGCACTCACCAACCAACAAATCATCTCCTCGAGGCACTTGGTCAAGGTGGCTGCGCGGGTTATGGTAGGCTCCGTAGCGTTGCGCCGCTATGCATGGTTGTGCTCATCAGGTCTACAGGAGGACACCAAGAAGAGGATTGAAGATCTCCCTTTTGACGGCCAGGGGCTCTTCAACGCGACGACTGATGAGGTGATGGACCACATCGTCAAGGCCCGCTTGACCGCCAAGAAGATGGGTATCCACTAGCCTCCACAGTCTCGCTGCAGCTTTGGCTCACGGTCCTCGTGGCGCAGGTCGTCGTCCTCCACTTTCCAACCACGCTTGTCTTGGTCGGCATCGTCACGCCCATCGGCTTCGTCTTCCTCATGGAGACCTCTTCGGAGACGTCAATCTCCTTCTTCGAAGACGTCTTCATCCGGGACAAAGTCCCGTTTTTGATTCATTGCGCAGGTTGCCTCCACAGCCACTCTTCCAACTGCCAGCAGCCCTAGAAGATCATCCCAGCCTGGCCAGACATCTCGCCGAATGGCGCTACATCACCACGGACTCTTGGATTGTCTCCATCGTCTTTCTTGGTTACGCCATCGAGTTTGCAAGTATTCCACTGCGAGGCGTCTACTATTCCACCCTGGCCAGCTCGGCTTTGCTGAAAGAGATCCAGTCCCTCCTGCAAAAGGGAGCGATCGAAGAACTCTCGTCTTCGGCCACTACCACCGGCTTCTTCTCCTGGTACTTCATGGTACTGAAATCGGACGGTACCCTCCGGCCTATCTTGGACCTCAGAGGGGTAAACAAATACATCCGCCCCAAAAGATTCAATATGGTCACCTTGTCTTTGATCTTACTTTTCCTTTGACGAGGGGACTGGTTCGCCTCCATCGATCTTCGGGATGCTTACTTTCACATCGCCATTTGCCTGCAGCACAGACGGTACCTTAGGTTCGCGATCGACAGCACCTGTTACCAATACAGGGTGCTGCCGTTTGGACCCGTCCACTGCTCCCAGGGTCTTTACCGAGTGCCTGGCCCTGGTGGTATGAGATACCTGGTGGTATCTCACCTGCGGACGAAGAGCGTTTCCATCTTACCTATACCTTGACGACTGGCTGTTGGTCGCGTCCTGTAGATGAAAACTCTACAGGGACATTCACAGGACTCTGTCTCTCTTGACTCGTCTTGGCCTCCGAGTCAATCCGAAGAAGTCCCACCTCGAGCCAGCAAGGGTCCTCGACTTCATCAGAACGACCCTGGACTCAGGCTCTGCCAGGGCTTATCTGCCCATGGAGCGTGCGTGTACCCTCCATCAGGTGGCATGCGCCACTTTCGAGGCACCGACGGTATCAGTGAGAAGGATCCAGCAGCTTCTCGGGTACATGGCTTCCACCACGACAGTCACCTACCTCTCTCCGTGCGCGCCCTCTCCAGCACTGGTTTGTCAGGGTCTTCATTCCACTCCGAGATGACCAGAGATGCCGCCTCCAGATTCCTCTACAGGTGCATCGCTCTCTGCTATGGTGGCTGTCCCACTGCCACCTGTTGTCAGGGATGCCATTCCGAGAGCCAACCCCTTGATTCATGGTAACTACAGACGCCTCCCTGTTTGGGTGGGAGTGCATTGCGGTGATCTCAGAGTCCAGGGACGTTGGATCAACGATGAGACCGACCTTCATATCAACGCCCTCAAGATGCTCGCCATCTGGAAGGCCCTGAGGGCATTTTGCAATCTGGTCGCCGGCCGAACAGTTCTGATCTTAACAGACAACACGATGGCCGTCTGTTATGTCAACAGGCAAGGGGGACCCATTTGACCACCCTCCTCACCATCGCCCTTCAGCTGTGGGACTGGTGTGTGTCGCTGCAGGTCCACCCAATCGCTGTACACCTAGCGGGCCAAGAGAACACTACAGCAGATGCCCTCAGCAGGGACACCTCCCGCCACCACAAGTGGTCCCTTTCGAGGGCAGTGTTCCAGATGATACGAGACCGGTGGGGCAAGCCGACGATCGACCTCTTCACCACCAGCGGGTGGCGAAGTGTCACCGGTACTGCTGGAGAGCCGGCCAAGATTGGGACTCTCTCGGCGACGCCTTCCAGTTCAAGTGAAGCGACGGGCTTCTCTACGCATTCACACCGTTTCCCCTCCTGGGTCGGGTGGTCGCCAAGATCCTCGCAGACTGAGCCGATGTCGTCCTCGTACTCCTGTACTGGCTGAGGCAGCACTGGTTTGGGCCCCTGTTCGAGGCCGCTTGTGGTCAACTCCTCAGGTTCCCGGCAGTGTCAGATCTCCTGTCGCACTCCGACGGTCTCATTCTCCATCCTGACCTGCCGCTCCTGGCCCTCCACACCTGGCAGATAACGCCTTAGACGATCCGACCATCTAGGACGTCCTGACCGTGGCCAGGAAGGAGTTGACATGCCACAACTACCGTTACAAGTGGCAGAAGTTTGTCACCTTTGCTGAGGCGCGGGGTGAGCCGGTATCGCCTGTCAGCCTGTCTACCATGCTCCATTTCCTTCTCCACCTTCAGCAGCAGGGACTTGCGTTTCCATCCCTGAAGGTCTACCTTGAGGCTCTCCATTGGCAGCTCTCTTCCGGGATGCTACCATGAAGCAGTTCATGAAGGGCTTACAACATCTCTACCCGCTGGTATCACCGCCACTACTGCCCTGGTCGCTGTCCCTGGTACTATTGCAGCTGACGTGACCGCCCTTCGAGCCCATGGCCACTGCGGATGACAGGCTCCTGACCATCAAATGGCTTTCCTGGTAGCTGTCACCTCAGCCAGGTGGGCCAGTGAGCTGACAGCACTGCGGGCCGACGAACCCTTCCTTGTTTTCCACAGGGACAAGGTAGTCCTTCGCCCTGACATTTCCTTCCTGCCCAAGGTGGTCTCACACTTCCACCTCAATCAGGAGATCATTCTACCAACCTTTTACCCAAACCCAACAATGTCTCTGGAGCAGTCCCTTCACTCTCTTGATGTTTGTCAGGCCTTGGCTTTCTATACTAACCGGACTGTGTCCTTTCGCCAGACTCTGCACCTGTTTGTGTGCTATGGCCAGCGTCGCAGGGTCCTCAAGGTGCCCACCCAGAGGTTTTCCAAATGGGTGGCCCAGACCATCCTGCTGGCATATGAGCTCACCAAGCAGCCTCCACCAGCCTTGCTCCGGCCTCATTCAACCAGAGCTGTGGCATCCTCAGCAGTCCTCCTGCGAGGTGTGGACCTGCAGGAACTCTGTCGGGTGGCGACATGGTCGACCTTCGTGTGCCACTATAGACTGGGCTGCCGGTCCCGTAGAGATGCTTGTTTCGGACAAGCGGTGCTGGCCTCCGTACTCTAGGACCTGACTCACCGTCCTGCTGGTAAGCTACAAAATCTCCTAGTGTGTGAGGCACAGAGACCACGAAGAAGAAGAACAAGTTGCTTACCTGTAACTGTGGTTCTTCGACTGGTCATCTGTGCCCTCACACACACCTGCCCAGCCGTCCCCTCTTTCTCAGGTCCCTTATCGATGGACTCTAGAACTGAAGGGAGACCACTGCTCGGCAGACTGAGCATGCTCAGTGCAGGCGGGGGGGAGGGGTTCTTGCCAAGCTACTAAGCTCTAGAATTTTCCAAACGGTACTGCGCATGCGCGAAAGCTCCTAGTGTGTGAGGGCATAGATGACCACTTGAAGGACCACAGTTACAGGTAAGCAAGCTATTCTTACTTCTTCAGGAGGATCAATAAGTATGAAAAAAACATATGTTTGTATTGGAGGAGTGGAAGAGAGCAATACGGGGGAATATACTTTCAAAATGTAGTCCACCTTACATGGACATAAAATAGCAAGGTATAAATAAAAAGAAAGAACATTTATGCTTCGTGATTCTTCTGTTGATATTTCCTGTACTTTGGGATTGCTCCTATATATATATATATATATATATATATGTCTTATCTGCCTCTGAAAGCACATACTAAGAATGCATCCATCCTGGATTCCTATAAGTACAGCTTTAAATATGTTTACAGAAATAATTTTCCTCAATTTAAATGTAGCATATCCAAAAACATATTCTTTGGTTCCATAGTTTTGATATTCGGTTGTCTCATTCTAAGATTTTAGAAGGAACAACATTGGAGGATTTATAAGCCTACAGTAATAAGCACATTTCTCCAGGAACATTCAGAAGTTTTGGTAAGAGCTTCTTACCCACAAGTCAGAAGTAGGGAAGGATGCTGTGTTCTCTACCCTCTACTCATGGCTCTTCTGCTGCCTTTCCTCCCTCACAGTACAAGACATTGTGTTCCAGCTCCAACGTTTTGTTTCCACCCTTTCCAAGTACTACGATGACTGCTATGCTGTGCTGAGGGACGCAGATGTCTTCCCCATTGAAGTGGATTTGGCACGCACCATGCTGAATTATGGCCAGAAGGATGTCTTCACGGATGGGGCTGATGAGGAGGAGGAGGAAGAAAGTGGTGGTGGAGGTGGGCATGGAAGCATGGAATGCAACAAAAAGGAGGAAGAGAATGGCGAGAAACTGATTGATGATGCCTGAGCTCATGGACTACTTGATGCAGTGGAAAATCCCCACAAGAGACTCATAAATTCTATTTCTCTAGGCAACTTGTCCAAAGTGACTTTTCTGTCTGTATAAGGCCAGCCACAGGAAATCAAGATGGCTTTGGATGTGGGAGCTAAGGGGGAAACTTGTACCCAAGGTGCTTGTGCACAGTCCTTCCTCCAAAAATATGCCCTCTTCCCTTGTCTTTCTGAATGGCCTTTTCTCATAATCTCATTGTTCACATCAGGAGATGGCAGGAATATTCCCTAGAATACCTTTCAGCCCTCATCCAGCGTGGCTCCCAGTGCAGAGGGAGTGTGATTGAAGATGTGGGACACATATCTGCATACATCTACTCACTAAAATATCATCAACCATTAGTGTGATCAGTCCAGCCTTCTTGTGTGTTAAGCAAGGGGAAAAGCTATGGAAGAGAGAGGATAGCAGAAGGATTTTGGTTCCTTCCTGCCTTCCTCTTCCACTGATAATTTATAACTGTATTTCTTTAGCAGGTGAGTTTAGAGTGAGAACATGTTGATTTCCTACACTAACCCTTATTAGACAAGAAGGGATGAAAGGTAAGTCTAAATTGGATGAAGAAAAAAAATTAGCCATGTTGCCACTGATATTTTAAAGCACATTGGAAAGGCATCCAGGAGAATCAGCCTAGGCTTTATCATTATCCTCAGTGGGATCAAGTCAGTATAGATAGGCAAGGTGGAACCTGACACTGGGGCTGGATTACCACGGTTCATGTTCTCAAGTCCCACTTGTCTTCATGTGCAGTGAGTTGTGGCTGACCTTAACCAAATTTGATCCTTAAGGATCACATTGCTTGCCTTGGGTGCTCTCCTAACATAGGTGCCTCATTGCATGATCTTTTCTTAAAAAAACTTAAGCCTTATCCAGTGTTTAACAAGGTGTTAAATTAGGAAACTGTAGATCAAGATGGATGGGGAATGGTGTCTAGGGAAGGAGTTGATACATACACTGAAGTAAAAGATAAAACAATTAATTTAGGTGTTCCAGTTCTCAATTTGTACCCTACATTTTCATGACATGTGCACACTTTCTTTTATACCTTTAGAAATGCAGTTTCTGAGGACAGAGAGCCTATTAAGAACCTCACATAAACATAAACACATACACACACTCCAAAGGAAGCAGAGGGAAGAGCACTCATATATTATTTGCGGAATTCTCCCAGTCTTGTGCTATTATGAGATTTCCAACTCGCATTTTTGTCCCTGATTAGCAAAGACTGATCTTCTGGAAATAAGGGAAATTGGCTTTTTCTCGCTTCCATACAGACTGTGCCAACAGGCAAGGAGTGAAGCTATATAAAACATTAATTTGAGTTATATGCTTCTCCTTGGTTTTGGTTTTCTGATGCCTCTTTCTCTGTAAATGGCCACAAAAGGCCACATGGTCCAGGGTGCATTTCAGTAGGCTTTTACACGTCAAATGGTGTGACTAATAAAGAGAAATGTAAACTTGTCTTCTCTTTTTGCTCCTGACTTTTAACCATTTGGTTTATCACAGGAAGAGACATGCAAGGCAGGCACTATTGAGAAAATCAAGCTTCCTCTATGGCCAGGAGGCCTTCAGTTGTACCACCCATCATAGTAATTTTGAAATTTGAAAGTACGGTACAGATAAATGGAGGTGACTCCTACCTTTCAGAGCTGTCCCTTGGCTTAAAGGTCTTGTTCATCCTTTGTAATAGACATCCACATAAAAATGTACTATAGCACCAGAACATATTTAACAGTTACACAGTCTAATTGAAAGCAGACAGATGTTTTGTCATTCATGAGCATTGTACAGGTACAAAATGGCCATCTTGGATGTCTTCTGAATACAGAATGAAGGCTGCATAGCCTTCCAAAATGTCAGAGATCTTGAAGAAGAGGAGGAAGTAGTAGTAGTAGCAGTAGCCACAGATCATCTCTTCCGGTCTTGAAAACTGGTGTTTTGTTTTGTTTTTAATGTTAAACAATTATGGGGCAAGGACTGTGAGTTATCTGAAAGGTGAGTTTCTTCTTCTAAAGCTAGAAGAGGCAATTCACAGCCTCCCTTTTTTTGTGAGAGAATAAGCAGTCTGAGGGAGGTGGGAAGCCATAAAAACATTACTGGGGAGTTGCACCCATCCCAAGGGCTGTATTTTACCCACTTTTGCCGTAAAAGAAGAACTGCGTGCCATCCGGAATGGTTCCAGTTTGCAAGGATTGTAGCCATAGTGTCCCCCATTGCTTGATGCTATCCAGAGTTTTGCATAGAGTTTCTGAGGCTGCTTTCTTCGTGCAGCTGTTGGGTTATATGAAAGTGATCTTTGTGTGCAATGTGTCTAGTGCTAAGCTTTACAAAATATGCATGTCTGTGTGCAGGCACACAGAGTTTGCTCTGTTGTCAACCTCCCAGCTGCATCACAGCAGACATAGTGAATCTTGGCCTTTTTTTGGCTTCAGGGAGTAGAAATGGGGAGAAGTTGAACATGTGTAGGTGCTAATTACCAGTCATCACTCATTAGATAACAGTTGCATTGCCTTAGGCAGATTGCTGGAGAACATTTTTGTATTTTTTTTTCAGCATTTCAGATATTTCTTTTCTTCAACATTCTTCAGTGATGGTTTCTCCTGAAATTAAATCCAATAAAATGCACTGAATTTTTCAAAGGTGAGAAAATTGGGCCCTTGGTGGCTGAGGTGCTGTGTTCCAGAAAAGCCTGCTTAGATGGTGGCTGGGTGGACTCATGAAATCCATTATGTTTCCTCAGTTCTCATACAATTCATCTTCCTCTATATCCATAAAGAAGGCTACTTGCTCTCAGTTGAGGAGAAGATGTGGAGCTTTTCAAGAGGTATACTTGCTCTCAGTTGAGGAGAAGATGTGGAGCTTTTCAAGAGGTATGCCTCACATATGTTGCTATACAGAACAGGACTATGGACAGTTGCTGAGTCGGCAACTGTACTTAGATGCAAGTACTGTTTTCAGGAGATCATTGCCAGATGTTTGGAACTTCAACTCTTATCAGCCCTATCTGGCTTGGGCAATGGTAAAGGATGCTAAGACCTGTAGTCAAAACAGCTGGAGTATCAAAAGTTCCCCAATCCTACTTCTGACCCCTCAGTAATATCTACAGTTGAATTAGATGATCCACTCTGTATGGTGATAATGAAATCTTCATTGTATGTGAACTTCCTCACTATTGCTTGTAAAGGAGAGGTTTTAAAAGAACATTACAAATAAAAATAAAAATAAATTACCCAACTAATCTAATATGTGATACATGCCATTTTTCACAAAAATAATAAGTTGCTGCCCCTTAAGACTTGTTCCCACTTCAAGACACTTCCCTGTAAGGAGAATTCGTAATGACTTGCTGATGGTCCAGACAATGTGAAATAACATCCAGTCTCCTGTGGGCCTCTGCAAAACATTGTCTGATCCCTCTGTGATGTAACACAGTTCCTTTAAGGTGCTTCTCTGGGGCATTTTAGGCCAAGTTCTTGAAGCAGCCGGAAGGAAGGGCTTTGACATGGGCTGTTTACTGAATGCCTGGTTGTAAAGCAGATTAAATGTGATTTAGGCATGCCCAAGAAGGTAATTTTCACCAAAAATCCATCCTTAAAGACCTGAGATGCCTTTAGCCTAATTTTCTTGTTGCTCAAGTAAAATCTTTCATTTCAGCCTCTTGTCTACTTTGTTCTTTGGTGCAAACGTTGTTTCATTTATGTAAATGGAAGGAGTGAAATATATCTTGTGCTACATGGGGGAGAATGGATTGTTTCACAGAGCCTTGGCATGTCTTGCTGGGAGACTGCAGAAGTTCCTTGTGAGGGACGGCTGGTCAACATGTGCCCCTTCAGATGTTGGACTGCATTTTCCATCGGCCCTAGCCAGCACTGACAGTTGTGGGGAATGAGGAGGAGGTGGTTGAACAACTGGCAGGCCACAAATTGCCTTCCTCTGATGTCAGGGCTCCCCTCTCTGGCGTAATTACCACAAAGTAACAAAATTTCTGAAATACAGGTGACTGATTTAATCATGGGGTGCTATTAGACAGTATCAAACTACAGTACTATGAAGAAGGGCAAATATTCTCACTAAATTCAAGCTTTGGGGAAAAAACCGTTCTACAAAGAAGAACATTTCTGTGTTAACATTGATATAAAAGGTAGCCAGCTATACAACAGTTTTGTAACTAGTGTCTGGTTTTGTTTTTGGTTTTTTTTCCTTTTTCCTTTTCTCTCCTGGTTACTTTTAACCATTTTTAAGATACCAGAATTGAAAGATAATTGCATACAAGGCATGCATATGTTACACCTGCTTTTCAGGACTTGCTTTTCAGAGTTTTTGAGATTTAATTATCAGTTTTTGATTTATCAGTTTTTAGGTTATCAAGACTACAGCAAAAATGCCACAAATGGGACATGGTACAGATGACTTGACTGAATTATCACAGATTACTTCACCACTGATATATGTGTCCATATAATCTAGGATCAATGCTAACAGAACACCTGTTCAGTGGCAATTCTGGCCTTATGAAATAACGCTGGAATTGCTTATGCCATATCTATGCTGCGGTGCTAAAATTTGGTTCTTTCACATATTAACACCAATAATTCAGCCAGTGTCATGAGATTATCTGAAATGGGGGTGAAAACATCTGAAAAATTTGAGAAAATTTGATAAATTTTTTCCTCAGCTGGTATCACCATTTTATTTTAATAGTGAAGTGGCACAACTCAATGCTGCTCTTGTTTTTAAATGATCATTATTTGCAGTTTGGCATATTGCTCTTTTTGCATCTGCAGGTATACTGGAGGGATTCTTTTGCAGCTGCAAAATCTCACATGGCATCTTTGTACTGAGAGCTGTGGTAGTAATGGAAAGAGCAGCAACGAGGTGAAAATTTCACCCAGTATCTTTGCATAATGTGCAATAAGTCCATCAAAGCCAGGGCAACCTCAGTTATGTGGAATTGACCAGGTTGAGATTTTCTGGAAGACAACTGGATTTGGGCAAGCAAGATTAGGTTTCCATAATAGCTGAAGCCACAGATTTTTGTATTGTGCTTAAAATGACAACAGTGCAGATTACCCAAACATCTTCACTTCCATGTATGAAGTGCATACATATAGCTGAATCTCTCATATAAGCTGATGTTCTCTTGGACTAGCGCATTCATAACACATAGATTACATAAGGCAATAGTTTTTATTGGATAATGTGTATGTTTTCACAAGCGTTCAACTTTCAAAATGGAAGCTAAAGTGAGTCCTGGCATACAAAACAAGTTCTGTTAACAGTACAAATATCTGATCTCTTCAGGAAATGTATTGCTCATGAATGCTATGTATTTCTGCCTCTCTAGAAATACATTTGCTATATAAGTTTTTAGAGCTCCCTGACGGTATAAACCATGAACAACAGGTTTATGCATTAATGGCAGGATCAAAAGTGTTTAAATTCCTGCAACATTCTCATGCCATGCAAAAAAGGCAAATATGCAAGTGTAAGAGAGGGTTATACCAGTGTATGTATATCCAACAGGATTCTACCTCATCTGATAACAGGAGCCATGTTAGATCAAGGCCCATCTAGTCCACAGTTCTGGCTGAGGTTCTGTTGGCTGGTGTTAACTCTACCTGTGTCTGGGAGGGCATAGCAATAGGGATAAAATGGCAATGGGTGCTGCAGTGATGGGGGTGGGAGGCATGGGAGTGGCAGTGAAAGTCATTTCTTGCAGGAGAGAACAATGCACTGTTGGCTCCCAAACTTTTCCTGGTAATGGAGACAGCTTTCTCTGCTTTCTTCCCTCCACAGCTACACAACACTCCAAAAAGTGCCTTACATCAGTGTAGCAGGCCATTACACTGGTATAAGTCACCAATAGGATTCTGATCTTTGTTCACACATTGGCCAGCCAGTTGCCTATGGGAAACCTACAAATAGGACATGCATGCAACAGCATCTTCCTATGAGCCAGTTTGGGTGGGGAGCTAGTATACTGCAAAAGGATAACACACCAGCAGACAAAAGTTAATAAAGCACAAGACAAATGCTATAAATACAGGACTATTGTATAATAAGAAATTCAGTAATAATGTGTGTGTTATTACAAAAATATATATATAAAGCGTGAAGTTCCAAAACACAGTGAAATAATGCCTCAGCCAGGCAGCTAAAATTAAAACTGTTCATATTGCAAAGAGAGAGTCTCCAAAAAAAAAAAGCAGGAACAGAAAAATACTTAAAAACAGAAAAGGGAAATTCAACTGGTATCTGGGTAATTGGCCTATTTCCTATAGTTCTTTTTTCAGGTGTAAAGAAAAAGAGGCAGTTATCTGGATATCCATTCTTTTTCTTCTTTTAAGTGATCCTCTGCCCTTATCTTTCTATGAGTATTTATTTAGTTGCAGTATTTATATTCATATTCAGCATTCATAAATTTTTGCTGATTTCATTGATTCACTATGTTTTTATATTACATGCCCATGGCCTTCTATAAAATTAAATTTAGTAGTGTTTTGTAATTTACTGCTCCAACTTGTATTTATAATCTTGATCTTTTGGATATACTGCAAAAAGGACGTCGTGTATTTCGGAATATGAGTTTTGAAAGAGCAGAACATCTAGCAGCTTCATTTTCTCCTATTTTAGCCATACAGAGGAAGTTTTGCCTATTCTAACAAAAGGACAGAAGCCTATCTGGAATGAAACATTTGAGTTGCATTTTTAGCAAACTAGGTTGTACCTTTCACTTACAGTCTGTCAAAAACTATTTCAATGTATTGAACTGAAGGCATGACTTACCTGAAATGTTTGCACTGAACATTTACTTGATGGCCTTTTATCAGGGATGATTTAGCTATAGATTCTTGTACCATTACGGGACCGGATACATCATTCTTTGGATACCTTCAGAACTCTATGGTTCTATGTCTAAAATTCCAATGCAATGACTTCATTATATTCTCTCACCACCTCCTTTCAGACATAGAAGCCCCACCCCTCATACTCCTGTCTTGGTTCACGGTCTGGTCACCATCACAATCACTAGGAACTAATTTAGAGAAGATATAAGCTTCTATCTTTTATGATCATAGATGTGTCCAGTAATAGGCATCTCCCTACTCACATACTATGTCTAACAGAAGCTTTGGCACTTCACCACTCTTTCCAAGCTGATCATACTGCTTTCCATTCTAGATGGTGTTCCTTCTGGTGTCTGGCATATTAAAAGTATCATATCCTATGCCTCTGACATAAAGAGCAATATCATACTTAAGGATCATAATGATTACATGGTGGCTTCCTTTGCTGGGCGCTGGGTCTGTAGAGGTAGTTTAGAAAAAAGGTGTCAGATAGAATCAACAGTAGCACCCGGATCACTAAGCACCTCTAATTTAAAGGTTTGTCAGGGCAGGCTCATGCATTGCAGGAGCATGTTATGGAATTCTGTAGGCCATTAGATGAAATGACATGGCTTGTTTTCCTTAGAGAATTCTGTTCATGGGACCATTGTACTGTTAAAAATAAATCACTGTTATCGAGACACCCCATTCTCTCTCCCCATCATCCAAACCTGTCTGCTTTCCCTGTATACTCTTCCTTAAGTCAGACCAGGTCCCATGCATTGGTAGTACTGTCTTTGTTGATCAAATTGGACCTCCAGGTAGTTAAAAACTGTTTCTTTCCACGGTGTGAACAACATTGCAGCCACTTGGTGCCAGAACTTCACCCTCCCCCACTGGCTGCCCAGCGCCATCCACATTCCTGTTCTCTGCGACGTGATTCACTGCATCAGCCCCAGCATTGTTGATGCTACGAGGCAGGTGGTGATGGTCGCCAGGGTGATCCTCTCCTTCCTGTATATCCGATTCGGCTTCCTCTGTTTCACTCCCACCTCCACCTCCAGGAGGATTCTCCTCTGGTTGAGAGCTCTTCTTTTTCCCCCTGCTCAGACAACAGTAGGAAGCAATGGCCAAGAAGAGAGCAGACAACGCAACCTCTGAGCCAGCCAGGTAGAAGATAACCTCATACTTCTTCAGTGCATCCACCAGTCGCCCTAGGATTTAAGCAAAAGGGAAGGAGCATAGTGTGTTATAATAACCATCTATTCTTTCATGTAGTTACCATATTAAAGCACTTATCAAGAACCTGGAGCCTGGATTTTGTGAAAGTTCACAGGTTTTAGAGAAAAGTTAAATCAGGTCCATGAGTGGTATTTACATTCAAATAAATTCCTCCCATATATTTTTTTCTGTCAAAACACTGAAGTAATAGAGGCTATAGGGCAACGGGAACACCTTGCAAGGGAACAGGATGAGCGTGTTGGCTGGCATCCTACTGAGCAGGTACGAATATATGTTCAGCATTCATATTTATGAGTGTGACACAATTACCAGGATCACAAATATCCTCCCCCAAATCAACCTCAATAGCCGGCAGCCAGACTGAGTGATGGAGATCTGTTCTGTAGATAATCAGGGTATAGCAGGATGACTTGACCAACCCTGTCTTGCCATCATTCTCCAGTTCAACCAGGAGTTATGAGAGGGATCCTGCCTCTGATTGTCACACCAGAGATCACTAGAGGGGACGAAGCTGGAAATGTCATTCTCCTGTGTCCCAGTGGCCAGCAGAACAAACTTGCATTGCTTAGTAAGACTGCTGGCTGTTAATGTAGGTTTGGAGAGCAAGGCCAGGAGATGATACACAATTAAGCATTCTTAGTTGTGTCTGTGATGTAGGATCATAGCTGTTGTTTCTTTTACATGCGCTACCTTATGAACACACCCAGTTTAAATCCCTCTGTTCTAAGCCTTTCCTTGAAGTCCCTTGTCTCTAGCTACATGGCTTCAGTTTTTTGTGTGAGAGTTTGTAGGAAAGTAATTGCTAGCCCACAGATGTTGTTGGACTGCAATTCCCATCAGTCCTGTCTAGCACAGCCAATGGTGGGAAATTGCAACAGAAGGACCATGGGGAAATGAGAGGAAAGCAACGGAGAGAGTGGTGCTACAGAGAGACAGCAGATGAGGAAGATAATTACAAAAGCTGGTGATACGAGCAATAAAATACCAATCAGAGTAAGATGGAAAAGTTTAAGTTTGTGTGCAGGTGTCTGAGAGAGTGTGTGTGTTTGCAAGAGAGAGGGGGAGAGGATGTCACATATTAATTCCAATTAACATGGCAGAGCTTATGTTGCAAGTTTCTAGTATGTGGGGACCACTATGACAGAGCTTTACCTATATAAGCAGCAGAAATAAATTATTCTGATGTTCAGTAAACAAATTCTTTTCATGGTTTGGAGCCTTGTGTGCCCAAGTTTAAGATACTTTAAAAACTAGAACTGGAAAATGTGTCTTCTCATACAGCTGACAGACAAGTGAGTTTCAGAACCTGTGGACTTTATATTCAACTTGGATCTCTACTATGAAAACCTCCTGAAAGTTCTTGAGTCTCAGCACTATCAAGGATCACTTCCTAGATGAGTGTAGGCCCATATATATAAACTGAGTAGAAAAGGGAAAAGTGTGGTGCTTTTCTTAATAAGCTTGTTGTTTCCTCAAGAAACTTGTGTCCATGGATCAAGCTATAAACTGGAGATTCACTGTCTTATAAATAAATAGGTCTTTCAGCATAATAGAAGCTATCATGTTAAGTCAGGCTGAATAAAAAGAGAGAGAAAAATCATCAAAATATCCAGATGTTAAGATTTTAAAATAGATGTGAAATATTTAAGTGGGGGAAAAATAGATGGCTGCAATCCCACTTGGGAGACATAGCTACAATAGTCTCCTGTCCAGCTCCCTCAAACCCAAATTTTTTCAGCTTCAGCCTCCTGAACACAACCATTCCCCAGCTAGTGGAGAGTGGGAGAGCAGCAGGCAAGCATTCAGCTATTTTCTTATGGGCACACAGTGACAGCAGAGGTCCTCCGGAGGTCCCTGCAGATGATGTCCTTCCTCTGTTTCCGGCTATTGGAAAAGAGCTGGATGCTTGTCTGTACTCCCTCCTTTCTCCACTAACTGGAGAATGGCTGGGCTTGGTGTATTTGGGTCATTGTTCAGTTGGTAAAGAATTCTGACTTCCACAATCACCAGAAAAGGAAGTTGCAATAGAAGTCTAGCTGATGCTGTGATTATTCACCACCAAGAAGATAGTCAGACATTTTCAAAAGATGTATGTTGTATGGCTTGATGGCATTTTAGTTGTAACCAGATCTCCCTAGGAGCTATACACTCCAACCTGAGAGTAATTACTGAGTGGAATCTCATGGCTTGACATGCTAAAGGAAAAAGACACCCAGCAAAGGTGGGAGTTTATAGAGAATGAGCTGCAAAAAGCACAATTGCAAACAATCCTATGGAAGAAGAAAAATGAGAAACATTTGAAAAGCCAATGGGCACAACAGACTCAAGGAGGAAGTGGGGGGGGAGGAGTATGTATATAGACTGGAAAGAAGGACAAATCACCAAGGAAGAGTGCAGATATGTAGCCTAAGCTTGTATGAACATTATAAGGAAAGCTAAAGCTCAGCCTGAGCTCAGACTTGCTAAGTAAACAATAAAAAAAGGCTTTACACATACATTTGAGACAAAAGAATGACCAAGGAGACAGTGAGACCACTGTTTAGTCTGCAGAAGAGAAGGTTAAGAGGGGACATGTTAGCCATGTTTAAATATTTGAAAGGATGTCATGTTGAGGAGAGAGCAGGCTTGTTTTCCGCTGTTCCAAAGACTAGAACAAGGAGCAATGCATTCAAGCTGCAGAAAGGAGATTCCACCTGAACCTCAGGAAAAACTTCCTGATGGTCAGAGCTGTCTGGCAGTGGAATATGCTGCCTCGGAGTGTGGTAGAGTCTCCTTCTTTGGAGGTTTTTAAGCAGAGGCTGGATGGCCATCTGTTGGGAATGCTTTGATGTGTGTTCCTGTATGGCAGGGGATTGGACTGGATGGCCCCTGGGGTCTCTTCCAACTCTCGGATTCTAGAATTTTATGATTCAAGGATGGCAAATGCTAACAGATCACAATGAAAAGACAGAACTACTCAGTACTTATTTTGCTTCAGTTTTTCCCGAAAGAGAACTGTGCCCTTCCATGCAGCAGCAGAGACTTTGGCAAGCAATCTGTATTGCAAATCAAGATTGACAGGGAGTTAGTAGGAATCACCTAGCTAACCTAAAAGAGTTCAAATCTGTAGGGCCAGATGAACTGCACCGCAAAGTACTGAAAGGAACTTGCTAATGCTATTCTCTGAGCCCCTTGCCATAATTTTTGAGAAATCTTGGAAAACAGATGAGGTGCCAAAGTTCTGGAGAAGGGCAAATGTTGTCTCTCTTTTCAAAAGAAGGCAAAAAAGAAGATCCAGGAAATTACAGACCAGTCAGCCTAACCTCAATACCAGGAAAAATATTAGAATAGATTATACAGGAATCTGTCTGCAGCTATCTTGTGACAATGAAATTATCCATAGAAACCAAAATAGTTTTGACAAGAACAAATCCTACTGAAGTAATTTTATATATCATTTTTGATCAGATCATAGTTTAGTAGATGGTGAGAATGCTGTGGATTTCATTTATCTGGATTTCAATAAAACATTTGATAAGGTCTCTCATAATATTTTGATTAGCAAACTGATTAAATGTGGAATAGATAGGAACACGGTCAGATGTACCCATAATTGATTGGAAAAACATGCTTCAAAGACTCATCAATCATCAATGGCTGCACTTCAAACTGGAAAGAGGTCTCAAGCAGAGCAACTCAGGGTTCTGTCCTAGGCCCATTACTCTTCAACATTTTTATCAGTGAGTTAGATGATGGGATGGAGGGAATCCTTATTAAGCTTGCAGATGATACAAAAGTGGGAGGGTAACTAACACATTGGAAAACAAGAGCAGAATTCAGAAGGATCTAGATTGGGCAGAAATTGATGAAATTAAATTCAATAGACACAAATAGAAAATTCTACATTTAGACCACAAAAACCAACTGCATGGGTACATTGTGCCTCATTTTAAGAAGAATATAGACAAGTTGGATTAGGTTTAGAGAAGGGCAACTAGGATGGTAAGATGTATCGAGAACAAAACATATGAGGAAAGGTTGAAGAAGCCGGGCATATTCAGCTTAAGAGAAGACTGAGGGTGACATGATTGCACTCTTTAAATAACTCAAATGCTGTCACAGAGGCGAGGGGACAGGCCTGTTTTCTGCTGCCCCAGAGGGCAGAATCACATCTAATGGTTTGTTGCAGAGGAGTAAATTTCGAGCGGCCATTAGAAGGAACTTCTTTATAGTAAGAGTGGTTCAGCAATGAAATCAGTGGCCTAGAGAAGTGGTGGAGCCTCCCTCTCTGAACATCTCCAAAAAGAGGCTGGATAGAGCTACCTGATGGGGATGCCTTAGCTAGAATTCCTATGTTGAGCAAGGAATTGACTAGATGGCCCATGGGATCCCTTCCAACCCTATGATTCTATGACTCTATAACTCTGCCTGCTGAAGCTTCATGACTTCTCATTAGTATGGGATGTGCATGCTGCATGTGCTCAATAGCACTCTCTTCCTTCTGTTCATCTCCTTCTTTGGTGGTGGTGGTGGGGATGGTGGGGATGAAGATGATGATCATTACTATTTGTTAAACTACGGTATACAAAATTGGACCCTGAACTAAACCCTGATGAATTCCACTTCACATTAAGCTCTGCAAAAGTCAGTTTTCAGGGGCTTACCTGCAGACGGTGGCCCAATAAGCACAGCAAAAGCCTCAATTAGCAAGACAAGCCCAATGGCACTGGAGAACTTCTGTGACCCAATGATAGCCATGAGCACTTCAAACTGCAGCGCCCCCACCATTCCATAGGAAATGCCAAAGAAGATGCAGAAGAGGACAAGGGACGTGTAATTGCTGGCCCTGGCACTGAAGATATCAGTCAGGCCATTGAAGAGCATGGCAAAGCTGAACAGGTAGGTGACATGAGGCCGTACCCACTTCAGACCAGCAAGCATCCCGCAAGATGGACGGGAAAAGATATCGATGAAACCAATGATGGACAACAGAAACGCAGCGTCTTTGTCTGGCACTCCTGTGTCTTTGGCATAGTTGACCAGCAATATGGTGGGCACAAAGAGACCCAAGACCATGATGAACTTGGCAATGGCGTAGATGACAAACCCTCGGTTTTTGAAGATTGAAAAATCTAACAGCTTTTTCCCTTTTTTGGGCTTCTTCTTCTGTTTGGCTTTCTTGGACTTCTTAGTGTTGTCTGTGGTGCTGATGGCCTCGTCTGCCTTTTCCCCCATTGGCAGCATCTCTTTGGCTTCATATTTGTCCTGGACCTTCTCTCTTTTCTTCATACTCATCTCCAGAGGTCTCATCACTGCTCCACATGTACAGCAGTTAAGCAGGAGGCCTCCCATGATGAGAAATCCACCTCGCCATCCAAACTTCTCCAGCAAAACCTGCCCCAGTGGAGAAAGGGCTGACAGGAAGACTGGGCTCCCAGCTGCAGCAAGCCCATTAGCCAGAGGTCTCCGCTTATCAAAGTAGGCCCCCAACATGATCAGGGAAGGCTGAAAGTTGAGAGCCATGCCTAAACCTGTAGAATGCAACAGGAATTGTGAATAACAAGCAAATGAATGGATGATAGCCTAAACCCAATTCTTAGTCTCAGCTAGAGGAACGCCATTAAATCAATGGGAAGTTCATAACCCAGACTAGTTAACATTTCTGTAACTTCTATTGATTCCATGTGTCTACTCTATTTGGGACTAAACAAGAGTTAACACTTATATTTTGATCCAATGATATCCAGAGATACAAATGTCTCAAGAATGCTGTACAAGTAGCTTTCCTAGCACCCTAGAAATATTTTACTCCTAGACCTCATCCATGCAATTTATCTCAGTTATTTCAGCCTGTTATTTCAGCCTGTTATTCAAAGATCTTTTTCAGTAAAATGCTATCTCTTTACAATTAGCGGGAGCATCCAGCTGTTTCATTCAACCATAGAACCTGCAATGTAAACGTAAAAGATTTTTTTCTAGATTATTTCATCAACAGCATTCACATGTACATAAATATCACAAGAGAGGATGAAAGGCACTTTCATATAACAGATATGAAAATACTGTATGCATTGGGTGGCATTCTGTTAGTGATTTATGTATATGTAAGTGTGGCTTATGTGTATGCTTGTCTCTTTTGGACTGGGTTTAGAGAGTTAGCTCAAGCCCTCCAGGAGCTCTTAATCCCCAGGAAGGACAACTATGCTGCTGCTTACTGATGGGGAGGACAATGGGGAGGCAATTCAGACAATGAAGATGCAGCTGGTCTGAGCTCAGAGGAGAAGGAAAAGAATGGTGCATCTGTAAGAATATCTTTGTTTCTTTGCACATCCAAGCTGAGATCACCTGCTTTTTTACTGCCTAAATTTTCTCCCCTCTTCCTCCTCTGCTCACCAGTTAGCAGCAACAGGGGCCCTACCCAAGACTGAACAATTTCCCAGGGTAGAAAGAAGACACAGAACTGTATGGGCAGACCTTTGTGCTCTGCCTGCTGAATGTAGAATCTCTGCTATTATGTTCTTCTATTCTTCTTGCAGTGTCTCACTAATTTCTGTCAATTCTACATGCCATTTCACTCCCAGATGCATGCATATTTTAGGTGCACATAGCTTTGCTCCCTCACTTTGCAAGAACACTTACCTGTCAGCATGCCAGCTGTAAGGTACAGTTCAATAATGTTTGTGGTGAAGGAAGCTAAAATCATTCCAGAGGAAGCCAACAGGCCTCCAACAAGCATCACAGGCCGACACCCAAACTGGTTCACCATAATACTGCTCACAGGTCCTACAGAGAATCGAAGAAATCAGAAAGGGACAAAAGGTTAGGGTGAAATAAAAGGAATAGACAACTGAAACAAAGTACTTCCCTGACACTATGTGGTAAAAAAATTAGGCTCTTTCTGCATGATGTCACAGTGCTGCTTCTGCTACAAGATGGCAGCAGTCAGCAGATCATGCTTCCACACGACGTCATTGCCGTCCTGCTGCCATCCCGTCATGAAGCATGACACTCGTGCGCTATTTGCAAAACAGAAAAAATACATATTGCGTCTCCAATCGTGCAGTACTCCTGTACTTACCATTGTGCAGAAGCTGCAGAAGTGCAATTGTGACACTTCCTGCCCCAGCACAGCAATGGCAAGTGCCTAGCTGCACTGCAGAAGAAAGAGGCAGGGCCATCATGCTCCCTTCCACAGGGAGCGAGCATGTGCAGAGGGGAGCTTTGCTGACGCGCTCCTTTCCAGACCCGGAATTGCAGCAGAAGAACGTTGTTGTGCAGAACTGGCCTTAGTATGGCTGAATTACTAGGAACAGCAGAAGATATTTCAGCCATCCCACATAGATTTTATTTGGAGAACTAGAAGCCTAAGACACTAGGACAGCAATGAGCATGTTCTGGGGGGAACACAATGCCCCCAGCCCCTACCTACTAAGGTACACATTCTTCCGCTGCCACCCCTTCCACTGTTGCTACCCACTATCACAGAAATTCAGTCATTTTGAGCAGAAGAGTTGCCGAGAGTCACAATTTTGTAGTGAAGCAATTTGCATTTTCCTTGCACATTAAGTTTCTGCATGCTTCCCAGCAGAAGCACTGGGTTTGGACAGTGGCGGGAGTTTTGCAATGGTGGCTGCAGAAGGGGGCAAATTTGGGGATAGGGCTAATTGATAAAATCCAAATTAAAAGAAGCTAGCCATTAAACTGGCTACAGAAACTGCAGGATTTTGCAAGGGCAGAAGAATTGTCTAAAGAATGAACATCCCAACAAGTTCTCTGTTGCTTCTGGCCCTGGTAAACCTGGAAAGATTGATTTCAGAAAAGCTTTGCTCCTTTCCTTCTTATTCAGTTTTAGCAGAAATGAAGGATGAAAACAAAAAGTAGTATGAACTATCAGACAGAAGTAAAAGCAATCACTCTCTTTCACAGATCAAGTTGCTCAGACACCTTTAAGTGGCATTATCATGAATCAGACAATTGGTCTACATCGGTGCTTGGAAATGTTACTTTTTTGGATTACAACTCCCAGAATCCCAAGGCAGCATTTAGTTCAAGTAACTTTTCCAGTCTCTGGTCTATTCAGCCCACTAATAATATCCAAAGATCTCAAGAATCTTAACCAAGATAGACCTGAGCAATTCTGTTGAACTATGGGTTCTCTCATAAGAGTCATACTTCTTTCCCGCTTTGACACACCATGTCTGAAATCCTGATTCTTTGAGTGTAAGCTTTAGAAGAAAACTTCTTGTTCAGTAATATACATGCATATGGAAAAGAACTGTGATTGTTTAATGCCAACAGCTAAGCACATATCCCCTCAAAAACTTCAGATGTGATGCCTAATGCTGTGCTTACTTGTAGAGAAAAAAATGTCAGACAATACACTTACATTCTAATCACCTTTTGGATGAGCCCTCCACAGCCTGACACCATCCTTAAGTGTTGTAATCCCCATCATCCTTAGCCAGCATGGCTAATAATTCTGGGAGTTGTACTCCAATACATCTGTGCTGGGTTGAGCATAGTTCCTTTGGCCAAACAAGGACAATGAAACTAAGGGCCTTTCTGCACTACACTGTTATTGTGCTATTATTCCACTTTGAATATCCAATGAGGTTTGCAGTTTAGGGAGGGGCATTTAGAATTCTCAGCCAAAGAGCTCTTTGGTCTCAGTAAAGTACAAACTCCAGAATTCCACGGAGTTGTTGAAAGTGGAATGATAGCACTATAACAATGTACTGCAGATAGACCCTTAGTTCCAATATAGTACATAGGTGTAAAAAGGAAAGAACCAGGCACCTGAGCAATTTTAAACTGAAAGTATAAGTGTTGTTGCCTATCTGCCTGCAAAGCTTTTTCATGAAATGCTTGATCCCAACCACTGGCTCTGAATTCTGGAACACTATAAAAATTTTATCAGCTGTCTGCTCCTTTGATGCAACACAAAAATCTGTTAAATTAGCCCTTTTCCTTCTCTCAAGACCTATGGGCCAAAAGTGCTATACAAACTACAGGGCTCCAGGGCAACAGAGAGCTGAAGCTTCTCAGACTGCATCCTGAGCTCAATTCCATGTAACAGATTCTGGGGCTGCAAATCAGGGCTCAGTTCTATGCAACAGCTTGCCCTTACCTCTGATAGTGAGTTGATTGGGGAACCACAGTGTGGGCAGCGTTTTTCTCATCCTGAAATTAAAGGAATTCAGAATAGAAACAGAGACATGGGGAAGAGATGACACAGACTTAGAGTTCCTTTGACACTACACAGCTCTAACATTTTAATACCACTTTAACTGCTATTGTTGCATCTTATGGAATTCTCCATTTAATGAGGCACTTAAGCTTTCTGGCAGAGAATTTTAATCATGAAACTACAAATCTTTGGATTCCATAGGATCGAGCTATGGCCATTTCCGCACTACACTATTATAGTGCTATTATTCCACTTTTAATGTCCTGTGGAATCCCAGATTTTGCAGTTTAGAGAGGGGCATTTAGAATTCTCAGCCAGAGAGACTCTTTGGCCTCAGTAAACTACAAACCCCAGAATTCCATGGGATGTTGAAAGCGGAATAATTGCACTATAACAGTGTAGTGCGGAAATGGTCTATGACAGTTAAAGTAGTATCAAAATGCTAGTACTTGTGTACGTGAAAGATACTAGTCTACATTATTGTAAGCCCAGACAATGAAGTGCTTCTTTGGATGGAACTGTGGCCTCCTCACCTGTTCCATACAGCATAGCTAGCATGATAGATGAGATCCAAGCCGTGTCACTGTAACCCACATGGAAGTCATGCATCAGCTCCTTGAAGTAAATGCTCACTGCCTTTGGAAAGGCATAAGAGAAGCCGGTGATGACGAAGCAACCCAGCAACACAACCCAGCCCCAGCCACCATCGGGAGGCTTCACTCTTTCAGGCATCTGGCCATCCTCAGCATCGCCTTTCCCCATTGTCTAAACCAAGGGAGAAACCAGCAAGCAAGCAAGGCCAGGCGTGGATAGCTGAGGCAGAACAGGTGAGTGCTGTAGAAACAGAAGACAAAACAAGACATAGATCAGAGCTCAGACAAATTATTTTCTAGGACTTGTAGCCTTAAAAAGTAACTTTTCTTAATCTTATCACCAGTAAAAATACTTCAGACCTCTTTCTTTGTGAGCTGTATTGCTTCATTTCTTTTTATGTGCTCAGCTTTCCCAATTCAAATAGCTCTGGGTTCTTTTACTCTACTCAGTTGTAGTGCTATGATTCCACTGCATCCTATGGAATCCTAGGATCTGTAGTTTACACAGGGTATTGGGAATTCTCAGCCACAGCACTCCAGCACCTCACCAAACTACAGAACCAGGATTCCACAGAACAATGCCACAGCACTTAAAGTAGAATTGTAGCACTATAACTGTGCTGCATGCAAGGTCTAGTGTCTAAAGGCAAGCACAAAACTGATCAACAATGCCAATCAGCAGAGAAACAGTTGCCTTATAGGATTTCCAAGTGGTAGTTGCATCCCCTTCAAGTGTCCCGCTTTGACAGGGGCAGTTCCAACTAATCCTTTGTCAACTCACTTTTTCAGCTGCTTTTAAAATAACCCACTTTCTCTCCCCTCTAAAACCAAAGTACCCTAAAGGCAGCAGATCCCATCTGATCTTGGAAGTTAAGCAGGGTCAGCTCTGGTTAGTATCTGAATGGGAGACCATCAATGAATACCAGGTGCTGTAGGCCATATTTCAGAAGAAGAAACTGGCAAAACCACCTCTGAGTATTCCTTGCCAAAGAAAACCCTATGAAATCTACAGGGTCACCATAAGTCAACAAGCTGCTTGAAGGCACATACATACACCATGCACAGATGGCAGACAGCAGTAGTTAGCTATCTTTCTAGGGAACCCCCTGGAGAGATGTGGCCAAGCACCATGTTGGCACAGCCAAGAATTCAAGCTAAAATTAGGACTGGTGAAATAGGCCACCCCTCCAGGGGAAAAAAACCCATGAGGTCACCTGGCCTTTGTGCATTTAGCCATCTATAGTTAACATCTTCCAAACTCCAGAGATTTATATACTTTGCTCAAAAACTAATTTCCGTACTAAATTTCCATAATTTCCATATTAAAGTGCAAAAAAATCCCCCTATTACTACACTGTTATAGTGCTATTATTACACTTTCAACATCTTGTGAAATTCCAGGGTTTGCAGTTTAGGGAGGGGCATTTAGAATTCTCAGCCAGAGGGCTCTTTGGTCTCGGTATTCCACAGGATGTTGAAAGTGGAATAATAGCATTATAACAGTGTAGTCCGGATATGGCCTAAAACAGATTCTATTGCCTATTACTCAAAATAGTAAGGTCAAAAGTTGTTGTTTTTCCAAAAGAAATCCCACTTTTTCAGATCAAGAGGGACCATGCCCTTCAACAGAAAGGCATCAACCAGCTGTGAAGCCCAGATTCAACTTTCAACCCTATTTGGCTGCAATAAGTCTTAGCTCCTCCATATCCTCAAGCTGTGGAAGCTGGAAAAGTCTCTGCAATAACATGCTCACATGATGTTCTGGCTGCACCAATTATGGACTCTTTTTTAAAGCCATGCAGGTTGGTATATATACTAAGTTCTCCAAGACCTTGAACAGCCTAGGTTAATGTAAGACTTGGCACATACAGAATGGGGCAGTTCCCTAAGACCCACCATCTCTGACCCACCATCAGCTCAGTTAGGGAGACCATTAGCCAGCAGAGTTGAGGGCATGTTCACAGAATCTCAGTCTTATCTCAGTTCCCAGTACAGACACTCAAAACTGGTAGCCAGTTGGGTATCACATTTGAGTAGGGGGAGGGAAACCTTATGAATCAAAGCTACTCTACTTCCTCGCCCTCCAAAGCAAGTCTGCTGCTTCATTCACCCAACAGCCTGATGATCACATTTGAAAGACATTACACTTCTACCTTCATCCACCCAGGATGCACTTTGAAAAGAATTCATATGATTTGTTTCTTCTCTGTATACTACCAACCAATTTCATTGGGTTTCCCCAGAGGGAGGCAGGCAGGAAGGCTTTTTCTTCAATGAACTTCCCCTACACCGTGCATAAAAAAAGCCCAGGTGAGCCAGTAGGGAGTTAAAGCCACCAGTCAACAGTGAGCATCTTGACAGTAGAGCGAGCATGTAGGTTACCTGGACATATTCTTCCTTTCCACTGTGGAGGAATAGATTGCGTTTTTATTTAAATTACAATACTTCTTTTTAAATATGCAAACTGCTGTATCAATTAGCACAAGCAAGTTTAAAGCACATCCATGACTTTTGTTTTTAAGAGTTGTATTAGGTGTGAAATTTGGTGCTCTGTAACTTGCTATAGAATTAATACTTGATAATCATTAGCTGTGATATTAATTGGCATTTTAGACACTCAGGGCTCATCAAGCAACTTTGCTTTAGAATTGTTTGTTTTGCCTACTACATGTCAATGATCAGTATGCACAAACAAAGGACTCTTGAAACATCAGAGATGTCACACAGACTCAGGAAGTCAAGGGTCAGATAAAAGGAAACATGTGTACAAGCTGTGACTCTGCTAATGCTGATGCACGAATCTTTTCTTCCATGTAAGCATTCTTTAATATAAACATAAAAGGTATAAGAAGAGAAGCCTGAAAGAATAAATCATCCTTCCTTACTTGGATGGACCCTTTGGCCAAAGTTACATGTGTGTGTGTATCTTTCTTTCTTCCCTTCTCTTTTCTATCTTCCTACCTTGTGTTTGGGGGTTCAAGTCAGCTCCGTGCCCATCTGGAGATACGGTGAGGTGTGGTTTGTTTATCCACCCTAACAGCTGAGCATTCAATTCAATCAAATTCCAAACAAAGAAGCAAAGTGAGCTGATGTGGACCAATTTGTGTGAGCTATAGTTGGATCAGATTGGTACAATCCAGTTCTGGAGCAGAATTACACCATCCAAAGTTCCTCAGACCAGTCTGTGGATCTGGACATTAAAAACAAGTGTGGAGAGGGACAATGTTTCTCCAACATGAACTTATTAGGAAGACACCAAGGTCTGTGATGCAGAGGCAAAGGAGGGGACCTCCATTTTGCTGGCTGATATCTTTACTGTGGAATATGAAGCAAGAATCTTACCAGCACTCATCAATCACAGTGCTTATAAGAAAGGATTATACGACGTCACTGAAGTTATATAGTTAATTATCTTTGCCAGTGTTTCTTTGTTAGTTGTGGACCATGAAAGAGCTGTGGTGATTGGTGATTGCCTTCTGAGATGGTCTTGAGTTTTTAATTCCTTTGTCCTGCTAAACAGCCTGACATATTCTTCAGTTTGCTTTTCTTGGAAATTCAGATGTTTAATGAGTCTCTGTGGGCTTTAGGTAGCAAAATCTATTGCACACACTCCCACTAAATAGAGACAAACTTTCACTTTTCTGATGTAAAATTCATACTGTACTCACAACACCATAGCTGAGTCATTTGGAAGGTTTCTCCTTGGTTGTTTCATACATTTTAAGTTGTTATTAATCCTTGAAGGAGAAGTTCAAGCAGGCAACTCCCTAACCAATTACTGTTGACTTGAGGCTGTCTAGGAGCCTCCAGGATCCACCCTGGGGCACCTTATATATCCTTATGGATTCAAAGATACTAATTAACACTCTAGCTGAAGCAGTGTAAAGCCGTACTGCTAACATTCAGCCATCTTGGCCTAGAGCATAAAGCGCTAGAACATTATAGCACTAGCAGCCCACTTCAATATCTTAAAAAGTATCACCAAATGGTTTTGCTCCAGATAGATGTTTTGCCCAGCAGCCAGGCAATAGGAGCAAGACCAGAGGGTGATGTATCCTCTGGTAGCTCTCAATTCTCTCCTCTTCCACAAGGCTTAGGTAGATAATTCTGGAACAGACTGGGTGCAGGGGAATGTCACCAACTGGACCAACAGTAAAGCAGCCTTTCAGCATTCCTTTGCTTCCTTACTGGGTCACTTAATTAGTTGGACTGCTGGTAGACAAAAGCTAAAAGCAACATCTCCTCAAGAAAGTGATTATTTCATTATCATCTGTCTTATGCATACAACTTTGTATAAGTTTAACAGGTTTAGGTGGCTGTTGCTGTAGGACAATATTATTAAGACAAACGCAGCCTGAACTTCCAGGACTGAGAAGTCACCAGCTTTTTAAAAAAAAGTTTTCATTTTTAGGAGGAAAAAAAGAGAGATTTTTATAGGTGCCTAGCACAAAAATCCTTCATGTTACTTATCTGAAATTTTGGCTAGATTAAACCCCTCCTTAGTGATCTATCATATCTCCAAATTTTATGTAAACATGTAAAAAAACCTTCAGGGAGGTGCTATATAGAGAGAGTAGTTTTTAGTTTCCCAGTGCAAGTCAGTGTAGAACCAGTGATCCAGATATCCAAACCTTGATTCGGATTCAGGGTCTGGGCATTCAATAGTCACGTTGGCCTGTTTCATCATTATATGGAAAAGGTAGCAGGAGGGGAGGAATCAGGCAGCACCTTTGAGATTAATGGATTTATTTTAGCATGTGCTTTCACAGATACCAGTCTGTTTCATCAGATGCACTGATCATAGAATCTTAGAGTTGGAAGGGACCACAAGGTCCATCTAGTCTAACCCTTTTCCATGTAGAAATACACAATTAAAGCACTCCTGAAAGATGATCCTCCAACCTCTCTTTAAGGCCCTCCAAATATGGAGAATCCACCCTCCCCGGGCAGTCTATTCCACTGTTGAGCAGCTCGTACATTGAAGAGGTTCTTCCTAATGTTTGGGTGGAATCTCTTTTCTCCTCATCTGAATCTATTAGTTTGTGTACTAGAGTTAGATCACACCAGCCTGTTATCTCACAGCAATCATATTGTTTAAGCAAATGGAAACATACTGGTATGGCAACAATCACTTTCACATCTTCTCAGCAATAGTGCTATGGTGCCGCTTTGGTGATGCCTGTTCCTGAGATCAGTTTTCCACATTGCCTCATTGACCCTCCCTTCCTACCCATGTTTGCCCTAAGTAGAATATGCAGTCTGTTTTCTTTTTCCCCTCCTGCAATTGTGCAGTTTCATTCCTTCTTGTGAGACCAGTTACATTCATCATTTCCTTTGCTGCCACCATTTTCACTCTGCTGGAATAGCAAAACTGTAATGGAAAGAAATGTTTGCATCAAAAGCAATAGTTGAATAGCAATGATATTAATGCCATTAACAGCTTTTTCCCAACAGTGAAAAGATCCAATCCAGTAACAATAGAAATGCAATACAACAATGGGAGAGCCACAACATTGTGTGATAAGCACAGAACTAAGTGATGTAACTGTGCAACAGACTCGTCAGATAATAAAGCCCTTAGTCTCTGGAGCAGCAGTAAACAATTTTGCTCCATCTTCTACATCTTTGGATATTTAAAGATAGATGATGATGATGATGATGATGATGATGATGATGATGATGATGATGATGATTGGAGCTGCAAGGTTGCGGAGTCTTTGCTGGAACACATTGGGTCCAGAATTCAGACTGAAAGAAGCCCAGGTCTGAATTACTGAACTGGACCCCAAACCTCGGGGCACCATGCCCAGCCCTATACTTTTGTCTTTTTTTAAAATGCATTTCCTCTCCCCATCCCACTTTTTTTCTGACAATATGTAATTGGCCACTTTATATCCTTTTCTAACAATAGCATTACCTTTCCTTTTTTTCACATTGCCACTACATTCTGAATGGACACTTAGTTTGATCAGTCTACCATATCTCTACAATCTCTTTCATGACTAGTCACTGAAAGTATAGACATTGTGATTGTAAACGTGAAGTGAGGATTTTTGGCTTCTGTGTATATTTCTTTACATCTGCTTATGGTTGGACATTATTTGCTATTTTCTGCACATTCACTGGATTTATAATCAGCAACGTATCTCTTCTTTATTTCTTTTCCCAAATGCCATCCAAGAGAACAGCTATTTGTAATATCTCAGGCCAGTAAATTCCGTAAGTGGATTATCATGTTGCGTGAAAAAGTTCTCCCTTCAAGAACTTTCACCTACAAGCTTTCAGACACAAGTCAGCATTGTTTGCCAAACCACCACGTATGTGCAAGTGTTGCTTGTCACAATGCTTTTGCAAATACAAGCATCATTTCAGCAGAGCATAAGTGCAGGAATAAGGTCATGTTCTTCCAAAGGAAACAATAAGATACAAGGAACTTCATAGCGTATTTCTAGCAATGACACTTCCTATAAAATCTACAGGGGGATAATCTGGTATCTTCAACTTGGAGCCAGGATATAAAGGCTCTGCCCTTGCTTGAGCTTCTCTGGAACTTCATACCAAGGCTTGGAGGAAAAAACTGGACTATAGGTCCCAGAATCCCCAACCCCTATTTGGTCTCGAATCTTTGCTTTTAAGAGATCCAGCATTGTGTAGTGGTTTGAGTGTTGCACTAGGACCCTGGAGACCAGGGTTTGATTCCCTACTTGGCCATGGAAACCCACTGGGCGACCTTGGATGCATCACACATTCTCAGCCCCAGAAAACCCCATGATAGGTTCATCTTAGGGTCTCCATTAAATCCGAAATGACTTGAAGGCACACAAAGATCACAACATTGCTTTTACCCCTGATCATTGCTCCTGATCTAGTTTTTAAAATGCCGGTCCTTAAATTGGAAAATGGGGGAGGAACATGACTTTGAGTTAGCTTTTTTTTTTAAGAGACAATTATTGGGATATGTACTGTAGGCTCTGTATGAGTCTGGAACGCAGAAATAATGGCTCATTCTTCTGATAAATGCACATGGGGGCAAGAGACCCAAACACTGGAGAGAGGAAGGGAGTCTTGTATAGGTGCGTGCCAGACGGATTACTTGTCTGCGTGCTAGTGGTATGGCTGAGTACAGAGCTACAGGCGCAAACAGGGAATTGAGAAGGAGCTGCACGGGTGTCTCAAGCCCTTAAGCTCTCCCGGAATGTCAACACAGGGTTTGCTTTTCCTGTTTTCCACCGTGAGCCAGTCATGACCTTTGTGACACTGAGAACCTTAGCGACAGGCAGGTTATTATAGCATTACTGACAAGAAGCCATGCAGGCTGCTCCTAGGGATGTGCAGGGACTTTGAGAATGCCAGCCATGGGCTGCAGCACTGTAGCTGCTTTCATATATTTACCTATGGGCCTGTCCAATTCAAGCCTCTGCTGGGCCAGCACATACCATTATGGAGAGTGAGGCAGTAAATGTTGGAGGAGCACCAACAGCAATGATCGCCCGGCTCTTCAGCCATTTCCTCACTTCTTGGAGGACATAGCTATGTTTGCCCAGCAGCCTGTCCTCACTGTTCAAATCAGTCTGCTGTCCTCAGGTTTGGTACCAGTGTGGATGTTATCTAATTGAATGGATTGAATTAGATTCAGCCAGCAGTCTATCCAATTGCTGTATGTGGAATAGGAAGGAGGCACAACCATAGTCTTCACCTCAGAACTAGGTGAAGAAATTATAGGTCTTCAACTGGCTATGGGTTAGCATTGCACTTGTCTAGCTGAGGCTTTTCACACTACACAGTTATAGCATTATGATTCCTCTTTAACTGTCATGGCAACATCCTATGGAATCTTGGGATTTGAATTTTGGAAGGGCACTAGAGCTCTTTGGCTGAAAATTCTAAATGTGTTGTTGTTGTGTGCCTTCAAGTTGTTTCTGACTTATGGGAACTCTAAGGTAAACCTATCATGGTTGGGGGGGTAAGAGTGTGTGATGCTCTTAAGTCACACAAGATCAGATCAAGACTTGTGGGATCAGTACCCCATCCTGTCATGAAAAGCACTCTTACAGAAAGCATTTCTTTCTGAACAAGTGGGAAAAGGGTAGATTTTGGACCTAATGGTCTCATAACCCTTCCTATTAGATTGCCACGTTCATTCCTTCACTTATTTCAAATTGTCATGGCTCAGCACACTATACTTCATCCTTACAGCAACCCTGTGAGGTAATGCCAGGTTGGCAGAAACTAACCCAACATCACCCAGTGAGCTTCATGGCTCAGTGCAGACTCAAACCTAGATTTACCAAGTTCTAGCAACTACATCATACTTGTTCTTTAATTAATACACCACAACACTGCGATTCACCACTATGTAGTACCTTGTTGATCATTAGAATAACTCATTTGGGCAAACAGCATATAAATTTCCAGGATCTTCCAGGTTCTAGCCCAGTAATCTCATCACTACACCACATCATCCCTCCATGTGCATTACTTTATAACTTAAAAATATGGTGAGCCAATTCAGTTTCATCTGAGGACTTTCAATCTCATCCTGAGGAGCAGAAGGCCAAACCTTTTCCCCAAATCCCTGACTTGCCAAGCTGACAAAGTCTGCTGCATCAGAATAGGGGCTGCCTCCCCGTTTCAGCATTAGACATGTGAGACAGGGCAGTCGGTAAATCAAAAGATGCTTCATAGAAAGTTGGGAACTTTCCTCTCAATATCACTAGCCCTCATCACTACAGAGAAAAGGTTTCAGATCTTATGTCATTACTTCTGCTGGGATTTACAGACTTCCCCGGGTCAAAGGTTCTAAGAACAAATAAGCCACCAATATAAAATAATATTCCAGGCGAAACTGCTAACATGCCACAAAGCTGAGTCCTGAGAGTGGATAAAAGTCTAATCCCAAAAGCAGAACAAAGAAAAAGGTCTTTCAAATCATGTTTAGCTGATCTCCAGAAGACTTGAACTCTGTTAGCTGTTTTTGCAACCAGCAAACTATCCTTCTCACCATGCAAAAATGTTGACTATTCTAATCTGCAAGTGTTAAAGGGTTTATTGCTACAACTACATTATTTTGTATTTAGTTGTTTGGATTTTGGCCATTTCGGCACTGGACTGTTATAGTGTTATTATCCCACTTTCAACATCTTATGGAATCCTGGGGTTTGCAGTTCAGGGAGAGGATATTGAAAGTGGAATAATAGCACTGTAACAGTCTAGTGCAGAAAATTTATTCCATCTTATTCTGGGAAGCCACTTGGAGACCACTTCCAGTAAGCACTAAAGATGAGCCAAGTAGGGTCAGACCAAGGCCTATCTAGCCTCCCACATTTTGTTCACACAGCAGCCAGAAAGACCTGAGTGCAGTTGCATTCTTTATGTCGTGTTCCCTTGCAACTGACATACAGATGCATTTTGATTGTGATATACAGGCGATACATGACTAGTAACCGCAGACTTCATAAATTTATCCAAACCACACCCTATTCCATACTGTACATTCTCTTGCTGCACTAACCTGGAAAAACAAAAGCAGCAGCAATAAGGATGCATCCAATCGGATCCACTGAAGAAACAAGTGATAAATCTCAAGACACTCAAAAGACAATCATTCTATTAGATGAAAAACCCAAGGCATTTTGGCCTCCACGCACTGTGAAGGCCACTTGAAACTTGAAGTGAAAACCACTTGTTCATTAAATGATCTGAGAGTTCCTGATTCAGAAATGTCTGAAGTTTGATTCTAAATAGCTTCCTGAAGAAGGCTTTAAGAGTACACTCAGGTCAAAACACATTGGGCTTTTCTGCTAATAAAACAACCATCCTTTGAATATCTCGGGATGTGCCTTAATTTGAAGCAGGGCATCGTTAAGAACAGAGCTATTGTTCTAAACTGTTGACATACACGGAGGGAAGTGGTCCTGTCCTTAGCCTCAGTATGACTGATACTCTGTTTACCTAATAGGCTTTTGAAAATATAGGTATAGCATTCACATACAAAGACATGGAGAACTTATGTAAAGCAGTACAGTGGCCCCTCCACTTTCATGAGGGTTCAGGGCACAGAATCCTCATGAAAGTGAAAAAACTTCTAATACCTTCCACTCCCCCGACCCCCTCCCATTCCCTTGCCTTTTGCGTGCTGGGGTCAGAGACAAGGGAATGACAGGGGGAACTCCAGAGGGGAGAAGGAAGGCTTGTATGAGCCTTCTGCCCCACCCCCATTCCCTTGCCTTTTGGCTTGGTGCAACTTCTCAGCACTGGAACCAGAGGCAAAGGAATGAAAGAGGGGAACTCCGGAGGGGAGAAGGAAGACATGCGTGTGCCTCCCCCCATTTCCTTGTCTCTTGTCTGGGTGCTTGCCTTGCTTCTCTGTGTGTGGCAAAATGCAAGGGAATGGGAGGAGGAGAATCAGGGTGAACACACATGTGTGCCTTGTGAATAATCAAATTCTCGACAGTCAAAGCTGTGAATGTGGAGGGAAGACTGTAATTGCTACACAAAAGTGACTTTCCATATACATTAGGATCAACTGAGAACAGAACATCCCAACATATTTACCAGAATTGAACATTCACAGATTACCATTTCACATTGTTGTTGTGCGCCTTCAAGTCATTTGCACCTCATGGTAACTCTAAGGAGACCCTATCATGAGGTTTTCTTGGCACTATTCTTTCAGAAGCGGTTTCTCATTGCCTTCTTCTGAGGCTGGTAGAATGTAACTTGCCCAAGGTCATCTAGTAGATTTCCATGATCTAGCAGAGATTTCAACCCTAGTCTCCCAGAGTCCTACTCTAACAGTCAAACCACTACACCATGCAGGCTCTCATTTACTGAATTTAGGTATTCAAAACCAATTCAAAATATGACAAAATGCCTTCATTTGGTACCTTCCTTCCTGTTCACATGTGTGGGGCTTCCTGATCTGAAGCAGTGTGATGGTGCACTTGCCAGTTTGCACGTTCATAGTGAAGAATCACATAGATAAAAAGATGCTGTATAGCAGGAAAAACTATTTGTCTGCCTAGATCAGACTGCCTACTGTGCAAGACTGAAGGTCTTTCTCATCACCCACTATCTTGGTGATGCTGAGCAGATCCTCAGTTCTGTCACTGACCTATGGCACTATTAACACCTACCATTTATGAAGGATGGGAAATGTGTGGCCTTCCAGATGGTGTAGGTCTGCAAGTCTTGTCAGCCCTAGCCAGTATAGGCAATAGTGAGGAATAATGGGTATTATAGTCTAGGAACATTGGGGGCACATATTCCTATCCCTCCTATAGAATTATCAAAGCACATAGCATTTAATAGTGGAAATTAACTCGAACCATAAGCCCATAGCTTGGGAAAATTCCTTTTTTACAGTTCCCATAATTCTCCAGGCAGCTTAACTACATACTGGCTGTGGGGTTTGGGAGATGTAGTCCAAATAATAACTTTCCCAAGCTCTGTTCTGTTCTAAGAACCTCATAACAGAAGTGTTGTCAGTCAGAAAGCCAACAGAGACTGGAATGGGAAGTGAAGGAAGAAAGAACATGTATTCCATTACTGTAATGAGTAATGAAAATACTGTAAATTACTTTTTAAAAGTAATTTTTCCAAGTCCTATTTTGAGTAAATAGAGGATTCTCCTGAGGCCCATGAATCATTATGGCTGGAATACAAACACACATTGGCCTTGTTTTAGATCCAGATACTATTCAGTAGACAGGAATCCAGAAGATCAGGAGATACAAACTCCGAATAAAGACTGAGAGGTGAAACCAGGGCAGTTAGTTGCTGGCCTGCAATGTTAAACTTCAGTTTCTCTCCCTGCTTGAAGTCCTGGGCCACACAAAATAAAACACAACAGTGCACAACACAACAGGGCACATCCATTTAGTCTTTACTGACACACCTGGGTTGCTGCAAAAGGTTACTTGTCCTTGTGTGCCTTCAAGTCATTTCTGACTTATGACAAACCTAAGACAAATCCATTATAGGATTTTCTAGGTAAGATTTATTCCAGGGGAGGGCTGCCATTGCCCTCCTCTGAGGCTGAGAGAGTGTGACTTTCCCAAGGTCACCCAGTGAGTATTTGAACCCTGTTCTCCAGAGTTGTAGTCCAATGCTCAAACCACTACACTGTGCTGGCTTTCAATAAGCCAGTATTTAGCTCACATCAAAATCAGCACTTGGAAAAGTTCCTTTGTTTTTGGACTTCACCTCCCAGTATCCCTCAGCCCTACTATGGCCACAGCCATACTTGTTAGAGGATTCTGGGAGTGGGAGTCCCAAAACCAAACTTTGAGATTACTTATAGCTTACCCACATGCAACATTTAAATAACATTCCAACAACAAAATTATACTCTGTATCATAATACAGACCTGTGTCCACACTGTTCCTCTCCTTTGGCTTTTTGATGAATCCAGGCAGGGCTTCTCCTAGTGCTGGGGATGTGGGGGAAGCTAGTTTGAGGAACGAGAGGATGAAAACTTTTCAGGGCTCATTCCATCACAAGCATCCAAAGAGAATCACCAGAAGAAGTCTTCCAAATCTTTTGCATTTTTCCTTCCCAGCCAGCAAAAAAGTTCCTTTGAGAATCTAAAGTCCCTGAAAGCCTGGTGCTGCGGTGGTCTCTAGGGCAGCTTCTAGAGAGAGTCCAAGTACAGCCAAGCAGGCAGCTCAAAGTACCAAGCTCTTTACAGTGTGGATGTGGGTCAGCAGCTGCTTATGTTTTAAAGTCGCTAAAGAATCATAGGTTGCTGCTCTCCCAGAAAGAAACCACTTCTCTAATTTTAAGAAGCTTTCCTGGCCAATAAGAAGGAACAGAACCTGCATGCCTGTAATCCTGCTTCTCCAAAGCAAGGGGTAGGTGAGAAAAAGCCTGAGAAGTCATCAAGTTCCCTTCTCTGCTCTTTGTGTTTCCCTACAGATTTTGAGGACTGGGGCATTGGTCTTGCCCAGGGGAGCATTATAGGTGCAGGCACAGTAGTGGTGCGGGTGGGATGAAGCAATAGGGCAGGAAAGTGAGGATACTGGAAGCTGCAGTCCCAATGCAGGGAAAATTGAAGCGGTCAAGATACTCAGAACTCACATAAGAAGCAGAGAAGCTTCATGTTTGCGCAGTAACTGCTAGAAAACAAGAGCAACTGGGGGCAGAATAGCCATAAAGGTAAGATGTGGACTACTGTTCTTTGCATTGCTGAACCACTACAGAGTGTCCATAGTATGATTCCCCTCTCTTTAACTGGAACTATCCTCTAAGCAAAGCAATAGTGCCATCTACAGACAATTTAAAAGAATGGCCACATGCTGCATGTCAATACACCGTGCTGGTGTTTAACTTGTGCAAATATACTATGCATGAAGCAGCTCTTAATGAACTATAAGTGGCTCCTGGTTGTTGTTGTTTTTCCCAAAAAAGTCAGTTGTTGCTAAATCATTCCTCAATGTGTGAAAGGGTGGCAAGTAGAAAAGACAAAGACAAACTGATTTGAGAGAATCTTTGAATAATCAAGTATTAAGACACTAATTTTCATGATTTAACTCTATCTGAAGGTCTCCCCTGATCAACATAAAGATGGAGGGGATTTATTATCAAAGTTCTTGGCTGCCTTTCAAAAATTGCTAATTGTTTTGTAAATCACCACCACTGTCTCTGACTTCCTTGTTAGCAATTTCCATGTCTTTCTGTGCTCTTTATCACAATATCTCAGCTCCTTGTGAGAGCAGCTTATGTAAATATTGTCTACAATGATCTTCTTTGATTCCAAGAAAGGGCACATGAGGGATTATAATAGCTATCAGACTAGTGCAGCAATCTCCCACATAAGCAACATGGTGCTCAAGATTTACAATAAAGCCTTTTACCACATGTAAAGTAAGAAAAGCTAAATATCCAAGCTGGGTTCAGGAAAGGAAGAGCTACTAAGCATCATATTGAAAAACATATATTGGATAATAGAATGCAACAAAGAATTCAGAAGAAAATCAATTTGTCCTTTATAGATTATAGCAAAACTGTTGAAAATTTTTTGGCAATTATGAAAACTTATTGTCCATTCTAAAAGAAATGAGTGTGCCACAACATCTGATTGCCCTGATGTATCACCTGTAAGAAAAGAGGCCAGTGTCAGGATATAGTATAGAGAAACAGAATTGTTTCCAATTGGCTAAGGGGTCAGAAAAAGCTGCATGTTATCACCCTATCTCTTTAATTTATATGCAGAACATATCATATAGAAAACAGCATTAGACTTGGAGGAAGGAGGTGTGAAAATTCAGAGAAGAAACATCAACAACTGAAGATATGCAAAAGGCACCATATTACTAGCAAAAGTGACTTGGAATGATTACTGATGAAAGTTGCGGAACAAAGTGCAAAAGGAGGACTATACTTGAATATAAATAAAATGAAACTAATGATCCCATATGGTTTATGTAAGTTTAAAATGAGGGTGAAGAAAAAATAAAAACAGTTACAAGATTTTCTATACCTCAGCTCAGTCATTAATCAACATGGAAACTGTAGTTTAAAAAAACAGAAGAAGAAGAAGACTTGGAAAGGCAACTGTGAAGAAATTACATACGATTCTTAAGTGCAAAGAAATATAATCAAACTACCAAAATCTATGGCATAGTACTTTTGAGTTTTATATGTGGTTGTGAAAGCTGGACAGTGAAGACAGCCAATGGAAGGATAATCTACTCATTTGAAATGTTGTGCTGGAGCAGAGTTCTATGGATATGATGGACTGCCAATAAGAAAAATAAATCAGTCCTAGAGCAAATCAGGCATGAATTTTCACTAGAAGCCAAAATGACTAAATGGAGGCCATTTCAGCATGACATCACAGTCCTGCTATGATGACGGGATGGCAGCAGTTTGCAGGCTGTGTTTCTGCACACTGTTGTCATGATCCCTCTGCCATCCTGCCCCAGTTGCAATCATGGGATATTCACTTAATGGAATAAATCCATTACGCGTCCGCAATCGCTAGATGCTCCCATCCTTCCTGGCCATGCAGAAAGTCAGGAAACTCGATGGAGGTGCTTCCTTCCCCAGCACAGCATGAGAAAGAGCCTGGCTGCCCTGCAGGAGGCAGGCGCGTGTTGCTCTTGCTCTCCTCCACAGAGAGCTGATTGGGTGTGGAGAGGAACACCTCTGTCACACTCTCTTCCCAGCAAAAGCACTGACTATGATACTTTCGGCATATCATGAAGCGCAAGGACTCACTGGAAAGATGGTAATGTTGGGAGAAGTGGAAGGTGGTAGGAAAAGGTCAATCTACATGTAACACAGTCATTAAGACCTACTCGGAGTTGTTGATGACTGAAGCCATTTCCACACTAGTTACAGTGCTATTCTTTCACTTTTGACATCCTGTGGAATCCTGGGGTTTGCTGTTTAGTGAGCGGCCTCAAAGGCCCCTCCCTAAACCACAAACCCCAGGATTCCATGGGATGTCGAAAGTGGAAGAATAGCACTGTAACAGGCTAGTGCAAAAATGGCCTGAGATTCTTGGAGATTTCTTGTTCATAGGATCACCAGAAGTCAAAACTTACTTGACAAGAATCAACATCAACAATGATAAAACTAGATGACAATGTCTTCATATCTAACTGCTTAAGATTTGTCTCTAACTTTCCCAACATAGAATTAAGCAATCATTGCCAAACTACTCTTATGATCAGGAAGTTGCTTCTGATGTTCAGTCAAAATCTATTCTTCTATAACTTAAAACCATTAGGCCTGGTCCTACCCTCTGGGGCCCCAGAGAACTAATCTGCACCCTCCTTTTGATCTTTTTTTTTTTTAGCAATGGCAGAGCTTGGAGTGTGTGGAGGCGGGGCGGGAGGGGGGCTACGGCGTGAGAGATGTGGCAACTGTGTGGGGGTGTGGCCAGGGCATGCAGGGGCATGGCTATGGGCTGGGATGCCCCAGAAACATTGCCACCTGTGGTCGAATCACCCCCCCACCCCCATATTCCTACAAAACTGACTTTTAGATAACATAAGATAGCTACTTCAGGCAGTAGATTTGGGGAATCAAGAAAGCCAAGCAAGTCGTTCATTATTTCACATGTTATGTATACCTTTTTACTGCCAGGAAGCAGGAGAGCAACTTGTGAGATTTTCTGCATCAAGTTCCAAAATAACCAGACTGCCTTATGTTATTCTTGGGGTTGACTCTGGACTGGGTGGGGCAGCCATTTGCAGCTCTGCCTTAAGCAGCAAAATGTCTTGGACTGCCCCAGTATTTCGATCTTGGATCTGTATCCATTCTGATTTTTGTGAGTGAGTCCTAGTGCTGGGGGAAAGGTGGGAAAAAATAATAGTGAATAACAATTAAATAATAATAATAATAATAAAATAATAAAATAAAAATAATAATAGTGAATAACAATTAACAGGAACAACCCACTACTATCACCATCACCACCACCCTTGATATCTGCAAGTTGCTTCTATGAAGAACTGGCATTCTAGGCCGCATGAGAGAAATTCTAGACAGAATGACTGCAACTCCCATCAGCCCTAATCAGCCAATTGTGTGAAGAAAGCTGGGAGTTGTAGTTCAGCATCAGCAGGAGCAGTATTCTCATCTGATGGGGAGACTGGCAAATATTTTTTTTCCAATTTTCCAAGGACTGGCACTAAAGTTTTCATCACTGGGAACAATTGTTTCTTTCTTTCCTAAAAACTTGCTACAGACCAGCAGCCAATGGCTCAGGAGCTGGCACTGGTCCAGGGATTACACTTTGAGTAACGCTGATCTGGATGGCTGCAGTTGCTTTGACAGAAATACAACACGCCAACGTAGTGGGGAAGACCATGACCAAGTGACTAGTGTGCCCATTTGATCTGCTGCTCCAGGTTTGATTGTAGATGGGCAGCTTCAAGAGCCCTTCAGAGTCTCCCTTCTTAGATTCTTGGACTGAACTGCCCTTCAAAGTGTGGAGCATGTTTTCAAATGGAGGCTTGTCCTCCACAATGAAGCCACATTCTGAAAGCAAAACAGAACTGCGTCCTTTTTCCTCACGTAGGAGGCCTTCCACACTTCACAATTACAGCTCCATAATTCCACTTTTAACTGCCACAGAAACATCCAATGGAATCCTGGGCTTTTTAGCTTGCTGAGGCACTACAGCTCTCTGGCTAGGAATTCTAAATGCCCCTCACTAAACTACCAATCCCAGGGTTGTTTAGGAAGCAGCTGTTGCTGTCAAAGTGGAATCAGAGCACTGTAATTATGTAGTGTGAATGGGGCCCAGGACTCCTGTGCTTTAATCACTAGTGTAATAAGAGAATTGTTCATATGAACTGCTTCTGATTAAAGGCTGATGGGGGAAATAGTCTCAAGGAAGGGTGAGGATAGTGAGGTCCTCCTGGTATAGTGGTTTGAGTGTTGGACTATAAATCCAGGAGACCAGGGTTCAGATCCTTAGTTAGCCACAAAAACCCACTGGGTAACCTTGGACAAGTCATACTTTCATCCTAAGAGGAAGGCAACAGCAAACCTCCTCTGGAGAGATTGTGCCAAGAAAACCCTATGACAGGGCAGCATATATTGGCATCGAGTTGAAGGCATCCAACAACCACAACCACAACCAGATACTGTTTGAATGCAAGGCCCAGCAGCCCTAGCCTAATAGACCTGATAGTGATATGAATGATGGAAACTGCAATTCAGCGACATCTGGGGCCCATTCACACTACACAGTTATAGTGCTGTATTCCTCTTTAACTGCTATGGCTCCACCCTATGGAAACCTGGGATTTGCAGTTCAAGGAGGAGCACTTTGGATTCTCAACCAGAAAATTCACAAATGTCAGCAAACTACAGCTCCCAAGATTCCATAGAATGATGCCTGGCAGTTGAGTGGAATATAGCATTGTATTTGTATAGTAATGGTTTGAGCATTGGACTACAACCTTTGAGACCAGGGTTTGATTCCCTGCTCTACTACAGAAACCTACTGGGTGACCTGGGCGTGTCACACACTCTCAGCCCGCAGAAAACCTGTAATAGCTTCTCCTTAGGGTCGCTATAACTCAGGCCATTTCCGCACTGGATGTCTATAGCGTATTATTCCACTTGCAACATCTTACGGAATCCTGGGGTTTGCAGTTTTGGCAGGGGCCAGTGGCCCCCTCCCAAAACTGGAAATCCCAGGATTCCATAGGATGTTGCAAGTGGAATAATAGCGCTATAACAGTCCAATGCGGAATGGGTCTCAGAAATGACTTGAAGGCACATACCAACAACAGCAACACATTTCTGTAGCATAAATGGGCTGCACAGTGCCCACATCAGGCTACAGCAAAAAAAAGAACAACAACAACTAATGGAAGGTGGAGGGATTCCACTGGCACAACATTTCTGAGGGTGGCAGGGTGAGATTAGGCCACTGTAGACAAACCCCAGACCAGGGCTTGTAGCATTGCTGAGCCCAGGTAGGTTTTAATACCGACCCTCACAAGTCCCAGAAGTGAAAGCCCTTGCTTTTTAATCCCCTAAGCTTCTTAACGTCTTTCCTTCCCTCACCCCCTTCCCTTATCTATACATTCCTGTCCGAGGAGTGGGAGGAAGGAGCAAGAGGACAGGTAGGAAAGGAAGCATGGAAAGGCTCTCAGAGCTTGCCGACGGGGTTTAATTTCTATTAATAAGGCTAATCGGCTAAAGGAGCCACAGCAGGTCTCTCCCTGTTCCCCTCCCTCGCTTCCTAGCCATGAGGGCTTCAGAAACAATGGCTCGTTTGTCTGGAGGCCCACATGAGGGCTTGAGAAGCAATCATTGACAGGGGAGGAAAAACAAGCTTTCCCTCCCTTCTCCACAGCAGCAACTCCAGCCACTGAGGCCCAGGATATTTTTCATTAAACCAGGTTTAAAAGGTGACCAACAGGCACTACACCTGGCGCCGCTGAAGGAGAAACCAAACTCTGTGCAGGTGGATGGGGAATGAAGCAGGTCTGTTTGGCAAAAGAGAAGGTGTGGTTGTATGCTAGTATTTTGTGCAGATTGATTATGGCAAGAACTGGGAAGTAAATACTATATTCTGTCTACAAGGATAAGACAAATCTCTTCCTCCAGGTGTGTTGCACTACATCCTTCACTGTCCCCAGGCAGCTTGGACGAGGGTGTTGAATGGGGACATGTCTGGACAATACTGGTGGTGATGGGGAGACTGCTACATGCAATATTGTATCTCTGTGCTTCATACAGGAACCATGTGGCTCTCCAAATGATGTTGGACTGTAATTCCCAGCAGCCGTAGCCAGCATAGCCAATATAGTAAAGAATGCTGGGGATAGCAGTCCAGCAATATTTAAAGGCTTGTATGATCTCCACTCCAGTGTTCAGCCACACTGAACAATTAGAGCAGATTGATACCACTTTAACTGTCATGGCTTTATTCTCCAGAATTCTGGGATTTGTAATTTGGCGAGGTAGTTAGAATTCTTTAGTACAAAGAGTCAGTGTGACACAGTGGTTTGAGTGCCGGACTATTACAATAGGATTCTGGGTTGATCCCCTCCCGAGGAATGGAAACCCACTGGACCACCTTGGGCAAGCCACAATCTCTCAGACTAATAGAAAGACAATGGCAAACCACCTCTTGCCAAGAAAAACCTATGATGAGGTTGCCATAAGACAGAGTTGACTTGAAGGCACATAACAACAACAGTACACTTCTCTTAATTACAGGGCTAGTGATCTCAGGCAGAGATTTTAAAGTACTTCGCAAAACTTCAAATTCGAAGATTCCATAGGATGGAGCTGTGACAGTTAAACTAGCATCACTGTGCGGTGTGAATTCATCCTGGGACTAATCCCCAATTATCTAAACACAAATTCCCTAAAATGGATTTACCTATAAGCGTGTTTGCGTGACTGGAAAAATGCTATTGATATGACATTCTTTAACCCCCTAATTTGATGGAGGTTAAAGATAGTTTACAGATCTTCATTAAATTATGTTCAGTGTGTATCCTTTTGCTGTGCTCCATATTAATGGATTGCATGACAGAGAAAAGGGGCTTTGTTCCATCCTATTTATTACATTTACATCTAACCTTTCCTTAAATGCAGCATACATGCCTCTTATGCACAGTTTTAAAATGTAAAATTACAGACACACAAAGTGCTTCATAGTGGGCCATTGGTACCTGCTAAGGTGGGTTCCAAGACCCCCTTGTGGATACCAAAATTCATGGGTACTCAAGTCCCATTATGTACAATAGTGCAGTAAAATAGCATCCCTTTATAACATGGCAAAATTAAAATTTGCTTTCTGGAAATTTGCTTTCTTTCTTTTTAAATATTTTCAAGCTGTGGTTGGTTGAATCTTTGGGTACAGAATCCGTGGATATAGAGGGCTGACCGTATAGTGGCCTCATGCATATCTAAGGCCATTTCTGCATGAGACGGGAGGAGTGGTTCACTGTGTGTCAAGGGGGGTGTTTTTATCCTCCAATTCAGACACTGAATTCAGAAATTCAGAAACTGTGCTGTCTGCACACACATATCCCGTTTACATCGTACTACTGTGAAGAACAGCGGTTGCTGCATCCACAACAGCAAGTCCCTGGCCACTCCCATTCCCCTTCCTCACCCCGCCCCACCATCGCTGATTAGTTTGTTTTAAAAAAACAACACATACATTTTTAATACATTTCTGTGTTGCTACATTTGTGCATAGGTATGCATGTTCGTTGATATGTGGGGAAAAAACATGTCTTAACAGTCCATTACCAGATCCACTCTCTTCCTGCTATCTGTTTAATGCATAAAGACAATAATGACAGCAGCTTGTCTTTTGATGGGCAGAGAGAGAGAAAGGGATGAAAATAACAGAAGCGACAGCCTGGGAATGCCCATAGCTGGCCACTTCTGCAATGTGAATTGATGCTACACTTCTGCAATGTAGGCGAAAACCGAAGCAGAACTGGTTTGGGAGATTTACATCGGAGTTTTCCATTTTTCACATACAGCGGTTTCTCATTGCAGTGAACTGCAGTGAACCATTCTAGGAGCTGAAAACATGCAGAACCACAAGGAAAACTACAACCCTGAAACTGTACAACATGTAGACCGGAGGGTAAGAATTCGAGATGACTACAATGTATTGACCTCATGTGGAAATGGCCTAACTCTGTGCTGGTTGTGACCCTTGAGATACTCAGTTTGCACCTTTGCTATGTTGGGGAAATATGCAGTGTTTCTTATCAGTACATGAGAAGCAGCACCTGCCAAAATCTCCTCATTTGTACTACCTTGCAGAGATCTAGGAGCCTTGCTGTCCTCTTTTGAACCTGATTTCATTCCAATCTTTGTAAAAAGCAGTTAGGATCAGCCTGAGATATACTGTATTGCTGTGGACCAGCAAAGGATGCAGACACAATCACTTCAGAAGGACTCAACGTGCACGCAAATCCTGGCCTATTTTGTCTTCTCAGGTGAAAGTGAGTAATTACAATGGTTTTATTCCACTGCATGAGAAGATGAATATCCTCCATGATATTCTCCCCATATTCATGTATCCTCAAAGTCTTGCAGAGGAATTACTTTGTGGAGAAAAACACACAGTCTTTTTGTGCAGAATGTCCAACAACAAAAGCCAATCAGAATTTTTAAGCTCCTCTGTAATCTCTTTAACACAGAAAACAGGTTTCCTGCATAGGAAAAGTGTTTTCTGCACAGGAAACCCATTTTCTGCATCGAAAATAGCTTTTTTTTTTTTTGCAGAAAAAAAGCCAAGTGTTTTTCTCTGCAGAATAATTTCTCAAAAACATATCAGGATATTGGAATATCAGGAGAAAAAATGCACAAAATTCTTGCTGGATTATTCCTTCAGAAGTGGGGGTTTTTTTCAACTGTTGGGGAAATTCATCTATTAAATTAGAAATGAGTAATTATAAATACAGTCATCCCTCCACATTCACTGGAGTTAAAAGCACAGGTCCCTGGGAAAGTGGGAAAAGCATGAATAACTCTAGCCCCTTCCAATCATATTTAATTAAAAAAAAAAGTATGAACCATGCATTCAACTCCTTGTGGATGCTTTCCACATGCTTAGGTTACTTTGCAAGGTAGAGTGGGCAGCCTGTGGGGCTTACTGCCACCTCCACTGCGGCCCCACACCATTTTAAATAGGGATTTAGAAGCCTCGCTCACAAGTCTCTCAGTCTCGCAAGGCTTTCAGTCCATATTAAAAATGAGATAAGGCAACAGTGGAAGCAGCAGCAAATAATCCATGAGTAAATAATATCTATAAAAGTAAAACCTGCAAATGTGGAGTGCCGACTGTATTGCATGGTATCCTAGTCCGGTCAATTTATATTGACAGTTGAAGCAGAACATCTCTCACTTTTTCTTGGCAGTCCAAGTGGCTCGAGACGTTTTGCTGCATAAGGCAAATAATAAGATCTCACTTCCTTTGACCCCATATAGAATAATTGACTAGAATGGACAATTAATACTTAGAATCACAGAATCATAGAGTTGGAAGAGACCACAGGGGCCACCCAGTCCAACCCCCTGCTATGCAGGAATACACATCAAAGCATTCCCAACAGATGGCCATCCAGCCTCTGCTTAAAAACCTCCAAAGAAGGAGACTCCACCACACTCCGAGGCAGTATATTCCACTGCTGGACAGCTCTGACTGTCAGGAAGTTCTTCCTGAAATTCAAGTGGACTCTCCCATAGCTTGAAACCGTTGCTCCTTGTCCTAGTCTGGTATTGGTGATAGGAAAGTGTCCTCCTGCACACCTGAACCCAACAGGCTGGTATAGGAGACACAGAGCAGGGCCTTTGACGCATAGCTCCCTCCTCTCATCCTGCTCCTGTTTCCCATATTTGCTGCCCACAGAGACTGCCTCACTCTACTTAATGGTAGGGCCGGCCCTGCCTGGCAGCAAAACTGCACGGCCAAATTCAGCTATCTGCCCTGGCTAAAGTAGAACATTTGAACCCGTGAAACTTTCCCAAGTGCTGACTTCCAAGGTCCCTTTGATCCAGCAGATCTACTTTAGTTCATATCCCCCAATTATCTTAATACAGCAGGGACCTCTCCCTCCCCATTAATCTTTTGTCATCCCACTTTTTAAACTGCTTTTAAAATGTCCCAGTTTCTCTCTTCTCCTCCTACTTTTTTCCCTTTGCCATCAGCTTGCTTCAGTCGCTGAAAAGTGAGATCAAAGTGCAGAAGCTTGCACTCCATTAACTCAGCAGGGAGTGGAGGAGAGGAAGTGGTGGAATCTTGCCCTTCCCAGAAGGCTGAGGGAAAAGCAAACTGCTGCAGCCTCTCCTCACTTGTGAGTTCTTTCTCTACAATCTGTTGCTGCTTGGCCACATGTGTCCTGGTTTTTATCTGTGAAATGGTGAGGGGTATGTTTTAGTAAGGACTAACAATTGAATTTAGACCATGGTCATCATTAACAAAGCAAGAATTTGCTACTTATTCATGATACTAAGATGGCTACCTCAGGCAGCAGACTGTAGCTCTGCCTGATATTAAAGCCGGTCCTGAAAGCAGAGCCTGGGCTGTGGGAGATGGCATTTGAAAGGAAATCAACTTCTGCATTCCTTCTTCCCTGATCAGTAAGTCATCTGCCTGACTGGTGTTCCATTTCATTCCGTTCCTTTCCCATCTTCCATCAGGACAGAACAGGATCTGAGTCTTGGGGAGAATGGAGCAAGGCAGCTGTGCCCAGGGTCTTCTTGATAAATTGCGAGAGCATTAAAAGGCACAACATCCTCGAACGATCTGCAGGCGCCTGAGAATGGAAAAGACTGCTGTGTTCTGCTGCCACCTAGTGGCCGTTACTGAGCATGCAGGAAGACTGGCCGAGAAAGACGTGAGAGAGAGGAGGCTTTTTGTGGAAGATGGGCGACTATTAACATGATAGCTTCAACGTGTTCATTATAGTGTGATCCAGTTTCTTACCATGGTGAAGTTTTGTCCTGAGAGCTGCTGCTTCTCACTAACCACCTGGAAAGTGTATCATCCCAGTCCTTCCAAAGAATCTGATTCTCTTTCAAGCCTTATAACTGAACCTAAATAAAATGTCAGAGCGGACATGGGCTGTGTCAAGATAGCTTGGGTAGCAGTCTTTTTAAGAATCCCCTTTCCTGGTTGAAATCGAGGTCAATATTGTGTCGATTAAATATGTCTCTTACTGTGCCAAGTAAAAACATCCTGTGAGGCAGCTGTATAAATCTGTGAGACAGAGACTCATCACGTCATTTTTCTTCTTAATTTTGATAAGGCCAAATAAAAGCCTGGGTTTCATGATGTGTGAATATATCCAACCCAGGAGCTTCAAACATTCCCTCCAGAATGACCCTTGTGCAACAGTAGACTTTGAATCTCCCCAAGAAGAAAAGCACATCAGAGATTGGAATGATGTGGTCCTCCAGATGTTATTGGACCACAACCACCAGCATTTTGTTCTGCCCACTAGGGCAGGCTGCTGGGATTTGCAGTTAACAACATCTAGAGGGCCATACACATCCCATCCCTCACGTACAAGGAAAGAAATAGTGTTCAGAAGTAACAAGCTATAGGTCCCATAACAAGCACTTTTGGGGCAATGGGGCTATAACAAAGTTACATTTGAGGTGTGATACAGAAAGCAGGAGAGTCAGTGTGAGCTAGTGGTAAGACTCAGGAGACCAGGGCCATTTCCGTACTAGACAGGTACAGGGCTATTATTCCACTGTCAACACCCTATGGAATCCTGGGAATCCTTTGAGGCCCCTCCCTAAACGGCAAACCCCAGGATTCCATAGGACATTGACAGTGGAATAATAGCACTGTAACAGTCTAGTACGGAAATGGCCCAGGGTTCAAATCCCTTCTGAGCCATAGAAACCCACTGGGTGACCTTAGGCAAGACACTCTTTCTCAGCCTCAAAGGGAGGCAAAAGCAAATCCCCTTTGAACAAGTTTTGCCAAGAAAAAGCCTGTGGTAATCCTGCCTCAGGGTTTCAGTAAGTCAGAAACACCTTGAAGGCTCACAACAACAAGAAAGGAGCCCCCTGTTTCATCCTGACCTTCTAGTTCTACAAATGTGAATGCATTCATCCGGAGAAAATGTTGTTCTTGTGTGCTTTCAAGTTGTTTCCAAATTATGGTGACCCTAAGGCACACCTATCGTGGAGCTTTCTTGGCAAGATTTGTTCAGAGGGGGTTTGCCTTTACCTTCCTCTGAGGCTGAGAGACTGTGACTTGCCCAAGGTATCCATGGCCAAGCACAGATTCAAACCCTGTTCTCCAGGGTCGTACTCCAAGACTCAAACCACTATGCCAAGTTGGAGAAAATACTACCTCACAAACTGAAAGAAAAAGGGTAGAAAAAGAAAGGTTTCCTGCAGACGCATCTTTCCTCTTACCCACTCCTTTCCAAGGGTTGTGCCCTCATGAACAAATCTGCCTATGTCCCTCATCCCCTATCAAAAGGCCACAATCTATGCAACCAAGAACTGGTGTGATTTTTAACCGTCTTTATTTATTTTACAAAAGCTGTTTTGTTAATGCTATTTACAGACATAAAATGGACAGGAGAGAAGAAAACTAAGTAATGCAGCTGCATCTCTCTAATCAGTTCTAGAGCTATTCCAGATTCTGCTTATCTAGGTGGGCACAGCACAAGGCCTCCCATCTGTAGGTGACTGGATGGGTAAAACGGAAAATGATCAGATATCTTGAGCAACAGGGCTACCTAAATCTTTTGGGGATATGGAGAGAAGGCCAGTTCTGCAAAGCAGAGTACCTGGCTGTCAGGAGCCACCTTTAGTAGCTGGCTTATCACTGTGCAATGGATATTCCTCAGTTCTCTCAGAACAAAATACTTTGAATGGCTAATTTCATCTACAGAAAGGACTGGCTTGGATTCCCTGAAGTGTTATTTTCCTGCCCTCCTTGCAGGTATTGGTCTCTTCAAACCCCTCCAAGGTCTAGCTTCTCACTCTTTCATAAGTTACATTTCAGCAACATGAATAATGAACCCCTTCCACATGTAATATTAGTCATAATAGATACGCTGGAGACAAAGAATTGCCTTGCTACTTTTCACCAAGTTTTTTAAAAGTCTGCAAGTTAGGCACAGCCTCCAAATATATTTTTAAAGTTTTAAGCCTAGGGGGAAAAAAAACCCAGGTATGTGGCTTTTCCTAGGTTGGACAGCAACTCATACTAATCCCGAACTAAACAGGAACATGTTGTAAAACTGGGCAGCAACTAATGGAATGCAGCTAGGATGTGTGGAATGGTGCAGCTTTTCCACTGAAGGCCAAATGTGACTCATTCTCCCCATGTTTTGTTTTTAATTTCAAACACCTACATGACCTGCCAGCCATTACTAGAGCAGGGCCAGTAGAAAAGAAATCTGCTTCTCCAGCATGGCTGTGGGTTCCCCTCTAGAAGAAAAACAAAGTTTATTATGTATTTTTCCCTAATGGGACTAATATAATATTGGAGAGAGGCAGCTGAGATCAGGAAAATATCACAGGATTTTTTTTCCAGCCTTATCCTCTTTCATAATGATACAATCAGAATCTGTTGCATTTGATTAAAAATTAAGTGTTATGACCATGACCCCCCCATTTAATATGTCACGTCGCTCTAAAATTAGATGTTACCCCTTGAGTAACATTCTTATGATCCCAGAACAGAAGGAAGATACTGTTTTAGTTAGGAAATATATCACATTCTCTCATAGACAAACTCTTCAGAAAACCCCAGGAAACAATCTAGGCAAAACACATGCCAAACAAATGCACATTGTGTGGAAACATAAACAATCATACTGAGAGGTCCTAAAGATAGTGTTGGGCTCTTGTTCTCGTGTCCCTGACAATCCAGCCAATGGTAAGGAATGATGAGAACTGTATTTCATCAACATCTCTAGACGGCTAAGGCTTTCCCATGCCTGCCCAAAAGGAATGTAACAAAGAGGAGAAATGAAGTCCCAGATCAGTACAAATGTGACATGGCAGGTGCAAGTGCTGTGCCATATTCAGGTTGCCACTTAAGGAGAAGCCACATCCCACGTGATGTTGACCCATGCTCCAAGAGCAAGAAGAATTGTTCTGTACAATTTTCTTTGTCTGCTGCTGACCACTGAAATGTATAGCCAGCTTTCACTTGATGATAGGTGCGGATCGGTCGTTGGTCACAGTTGGGCGCAGCTTGACAGTGGCGAAAGGGTTGGTACCTCTAGAGAGAGAAAGGAAAGCAATGGAAGAAGTTACATCTTTGAAAACACCATAGAGTGTTTACATTGTTGTTGTTGCGTGCCTTCAAGTTGTTTCTGACTTGTGGTAACATTAAGGCAAACCTATCACAGGGCTAAGAGTGTGTGATATACCCAAGGCCACCCAGTGGGTTTTCATGGCTGAGCAGGGAACTGAACTCTGGTCTCCAGAGTCACGGTCCAATGCTCAAAGCACTACACCACAGTGGCTCCCAGCTTACCTTACAGCGTAACAAATGTACCAGGGCAATTCACTCCCAGTTCTTTTCTTTAAAAAAAAAAAAGGACAGTCCAGGGAATCTGAAAGGACTGAGCCCACCAAAAAAAAAAAAAAAAAAAAACAGGGGAATACATCCAGTCCTAGGGCAGGATTTTGCCCACCTCTGATCTCCTATGAGCTAGATGGAATAATATGTCAACATGGCGCTCCCCCTTGTGGTGACAAGTTACCATTGCTTCATGTTTTCAAGGTAAGGGTGATATCGTGATGGGTAAACAGAAGCATGGAGAGAAAAACAAAGACAGGATATGGCAAGATGTGTGTTTGTCTGTGTTTCTATGCCTGTATTTGTGTACCTTCAAGTTACCTGTCAACTTCTGGCAACCCCATGAATTTCATAGGTTTTTTTAAAGGGAAGGAATAGTAAGATGTGGTTTTGTTAGTTCTTCCTCTGAAATATAGTCTACAGCACCTGGTAGTCATTGGTGGTCTCCCACCCAAACACTAACCAGATCAGATGGAATCTAGTGCTTTTAGAGTATTTTAGGCCTTTAGGATTCCCCACCACCACCATCACTCCAATCCAATCCCTTACCACTCCCACTATGAATAGAACTGCATCAATTATTGCTCATGCAATAAAACCATAGCAATTTCTTGTGTAACGAGGGGAAATTTCACAGAATACAATCAGAATAGTAAGGGTGACTTCATGCAGATTTATATGGTACACAGCAAAAATTTGTAGCAGGAGTATTCCGTGCCTTCCAGCATTTTACAGATGAAAACTGGTACACATTTGGCCAAGTAACATAAGAGTATGGTCAAGATAGCAAAAGTTTCTAATGAAGACAAATGCACAAGCTAACAGAGACAGCAGCAATTTACTTATCCTTGAGTCTCTGGGAAGGGCAAGATTTTTCCCCTCCTCTTCTCTCCCCACTACTCTGAAAGTCTGTAGCAACTGAGTGAAGATGAAGACAAAGTGGAATGTGGGAGAAAGAGAAAGAAACTGAGACATTTTAAAAGCAGCTGAAAAAATGAAAAGACAAGGAGGAATTGGAACTGTCTCTGTCAAATTGGGACAGACTGTGGGTGTGGCATTCAAGAGAATGTAAAGCATACATCATTGTGTGAATCCACCATTCCCTGGAAGTTACAGATGAGCCTTTCGCTGACACTTTCTAGGAATAAGTTAGGATGTTGAACTGACTCAGTTTAAAAATCCTAGCTTATTCAGAAACTGAATAACTGTTGTATTCCTAACTATAGCCAGGAAGTAATGCCAGCCATTTCTCTATCACTTCATCCTGTCACACCTAGCAAGCTGCTGGGGAAGGGACAGATCACTCTTGTAGAGGTCTGAAATGATCATTTGCCATTTTGGAATTAGACTAACCACAGAAAAGCAGACTGTGGGCAACATGCAGTGCTCAAACCACAGATTGCCTGTCCCGGTCCAAAGCTTGGAAAAAAACTTTTTTTGGGTTCTCTTTTTTTGAGGGTACAGCTCCAATTGGCAATGCTGGGTGCAGCATTGTAGGAGCTTAGAGCAAATAAAGTCACTTTCCCAAGCTCTGCCCTGTTATAAGTAGATTGTGACATTACCCTTCTTTGCCACAAAAGGTCTGTCGTCATTGCATAGACCCAAAAAACACAAAAACTGTCTTTTAGGGGGGAAAGGTAAATAATGGGAGTAGATTCTTCAAGAGAACACAGATAATTGCAGGCAAGAGTCAAAACTTACTTGGGGAACAGTTCTGGAGGATGCTCCCATCCTGCTGGCTTCTGCAATAAAGCAAAAATATGATAAAGGTTAAGAGAATAGCCTGTAAGTTTTCAGCAGAGACAAAATGACACGGAAAGGAACACACCAAAGATATATATGTTTAGGTGGTATCTGCACCACTGTTTTCCAAGTAGGCCAGACACATATACAATGCATATCCACTCCAAGAGATCAGAACCATGCTTTGCTCCTGGCCCCACCAGCACCACAGACAATTTGGGTCAAATGCATACACTATAGGAGTGATCCTGCAATGCAGTTCTTTTACTCTACCAAGATGTCTGGCTATATAGAAAATAAGCCCCTCACTAATGCTTCCTTCCATCTGTGTTGTGTAAATCAAAAGTAGAGTACAGACATGGTTTTCTAAGGCACACTAAATATTGCAATACAACTTATATCCAAACGAAGAGAGCCTGGTCTCTTTTCTCAGGTATGCAGATAGCCTTGTTTTCATCCACCAGAACAGCTTGGTGTAACTATATTACAAAAAGCTGTTCAATATATGTTTAAAATAAGAAGAGGGATTTTAATGTGTGTTTAGTGTTGAAAAACGTCCTATGTACACATTCCAGACAGCTGGCCACAGTGAAAACAGCAGGCCCTGGTTCTGAGAATAGGATTGTGCTGTTAGTCTAGTAAAGTAACCCCCAATTCACTTATAAAGGCTGCACCTTCTTTCAAGCTGGAACACATCTAGAGGAGGGGGAACAAAGTGGTGAAGAGTCTGGAAGCTGTGCCCTATGAGGAGCAGCTTGGGGAGCTGGGTATGTTTAGTCTGCAGAAGAAAAGGTTAAGAGGGGCCATGATAGCCATGTTTAAATATTTGGAGGGATGTCATGTCAAGGAGGGAGCGGGCTTGTTTTCCATCGCTCCAGAGACAGGGAGCAATGGACTCAAACTACAAGAAAAGAGATTCCACCTAAACCTCAGGAAGAAGTTCCTGATGGTTAGAGCTGTTCAGAAATGGAACATGCTGCCTCAGACTGTGGTGGAGTCTCATTCATCAGAGGTTATTAAGCAGAGGCTGGATGGCCATCTATTGGGACTGCTTTGACGTAGGTTCCTGCAGGGCAGGGGATTGGACTGGATGGCCCCTGTGGTCTCTTCCAACTCTATGATTCTATGGCCATTTCCACACTGGACTGTTATAGCACTATTATTGCACTTTCAACATTCTATGGAATACTGGCGTTTACAGTTTAGGGAGATGCATTTGAGGCCCCTCCCTAAACTGCAAACCCCAGGATTCCATAGGATGTTGAAAGTGGAATAACAGCACTATAACAGTCTAGTGTGGAAATGGCCTATGATTCTATAATTCATAAACGGTCCTTCATTTTTAAAGCATAGATTGTTTGTTTGCATTTGTTTGCTATCCTCCATTCTATATGTAGTTTGGTGCAGCTGGCACTTCCCTGGCTGACTCTGATCAGATTTACTGAGTAGATAGAACCAAAGTCTTTTTCTTAAATTAGTCTGGATGGTACTGATTCTGAAACTCCATCAAAACTCTGTTGTTGTTGATAAACTACACCACCCAGAAAACACTGAAAAGCCTTCTTATAGATTTCTCCTTCTTTCTGGAAAGGAAGGATACACTGTGCCCTGCCCACTGATAGGACTTTATGGTGCAAAATGGCATTCTGGCCAGCTCCCACAGCAGCTGAATTTCAACAGCAGCAGTAGCATCAGTCACAATACAATCCTCCCTCTGCCACCATGGACTCTGAGGGTTCAGTATAACTTCCTCCCTCAGAAGTTACTCATCCCTCCATCACAGCATGCTCTCCATCAGAGTAGATATAACTGCATTCATAAATCCAGTGTTTGTTTTTGTACTTGTCTTATCATCCATGATTTCTGTACTCGCACAAGTAGAAATCCTAATGGCTTCTCCAAAAATCTACTCTCTTGCACATGGAAAGCTTATGCAACAGGGTAGAATCCAGGTCTTCCACAAGGGTCAAGACTTTGGCTTTGGGTTGATTTCAGTCCCTGGGAATGTCTAAACACACTTCAGCAACCCCACCACACACGAGGCTGTGTTCACACGAACATAAGCAAACAGCATTAGGTACTTTGGTAGTGGTTATTCAAGGGAGTTTTCTTTGGTTTTTTTCCTACGCTCTGCATTGTGAACCTGTGTAATACTTATTGCTGCTCATATAAATGAACACAGAAATTTCTTTATATTGCATCAGAACTTTCATCTCTCTTACCTAACACTTTTTACTCCCAGTTGAAATAGCTCACCAAGATATTGAAGAAATATGTTTTCCAGCCTTGCAGCTCAAGTTGCTTTGCCTGGAATGATCTAGGAATGAAACTGGGATGTTCCCCATTGCATATAAGGTACCGGGCTCCTCCACCAAGCTGTGCTCTCCCATCTCCAGTCATTACTGTGTGTTTATATATACCTACTTTTCATTAGAAAATTGGATTCATCCTAGGGCCTTTTCACATTACATAGTTATAGTACTTTCATTCCACTTTAACTGTCATGGCAACACCCTATGGAATCCTGGGGTTTTTAGTTTAGTGAGGCACTAGATCTTTATTGCTAAGAACTCTAAATACCCCCCTAAACTAGAAATCCCAGGATTCTATAAGAAGAAACCATGGCAATTAAAGTGGAATCATTGTGGAATCATTGTGCCATAACTGTGTAATGTGTAATGTATAATGTGAAAAGGAACTCTGTTTGGGTACCCAGTGGTCACAGTGTTTCATCTTTCCTTTTAATCACGGCAAGCTGCTTCAGGAAACAATATTTGGCTGAAAAAAATGGGCAAAAGTGAAAGGAAATGAAGCAAGCAAGTATAAATAAACCTTCTGTTCAGAACTCATATGATTTCTCAATAGTGTATTTGCCATGACATGTGATAAGTTATGTTAGAAATAGATTTCTTCTTTCTCCCTCCTCCAAGTGCGTATTGTTTTTGTTGTGTGCCTTCAACTTGTTCCCTATGGCAACCCTAAGGCAAACCTATCACAGGGTTTTCTGGGGCTAAGAGTATGTGACCCACCCAAGGTCACCCAGTGGGTTTCCACGGCAGAAATCAAACTTTGGTCTTCAGGGTCGTAGTGCAATGCTTAAGCCACTATACCACACTGATTTGGTACTGCTTTCTTCTGCACTATTCATATATATTTTTAGGAACTGCTTATCCTCCCACTATTCCAATTTGGATGGGACACCCCCATTAATCTTTTGTCATCCTGCCTTTTCAGCTGCTTTTAAAATGTCCCAGTTTCTCTCTTCTCCTCCCACTTTCCCCTTATGTCCTTAACTTATTTCAATTATTGAATTCAAATTGCAAAAATAATTTGCAATCAATAAACAGTGGGAGGGAAGAGAAGAGGAAGGGGCAGAATCTTGCCCTTCGTAATTGGGTAGGGCAAATGGGGCCAGCAGTCACAGTTAAATCAGGGTTTAAATCAACCTCTTCACATGATCTTCCTCTTCCCTCTGTCTTCTCTTCAGAGACACACATTAACTCAGATATTTAGTATCCCACAAGTGTTGGCCATGTGTCCTGCTTTACAGAAAACAGTACTTAATGTGAAAAGCCATCCAGTTTAGGTCTGGTTCAGTAAAGAGAGAACACCTTGCAGTTTCCTGTCAGTAGTACTAGTAACCAGCAAGTTAATTAAATAAACCTAATAAAGTTTATGCAACCTGTGCCTTCCTTTGACTTCTTTTTTCAGTTAATTAGTAGATACACTGATCACAAAAAGCAGCCTTGCCCAATCTTGTGCCTCCAGATATGTTGAATAATTTCCATGTACCCACTAAGCCTGAAAGACTCTGCAAGCCATAATCCAGCACATGTGCTTTATACATTTGGTTAAGGAAGGCTGACATCTCAGTGCTCTGGAGGGCACAAGTGGCAACTGAAAGAGTTAAGTTAATTAATTCTCTTTAAGAGGGATCTGTACCTCCCTCATCTCTGAAAGGGAAGGCCACGAGAGTTAAAAAACAAAGGGCCTTAAATCTATTTGTTAAATGGAAGTAACTGTTCGTGTGAACATGGCCTAACTCTCAATCCACAGCAAGCAAGGGGAGAAAGTACTGTACATTCCTAGAAACTAGGAGTCCTTCATTTCTCTCAGTGCTAGCATTCATCTGCTTTCAGAGCTTCTTATTCACCAAGCTCCTTTCTGAAAAGGTAACCCTCACCACAAAGTACCCAACAGAGGAAGACAGATAAGGAGGGAACCTCCTTCAGCTGGCCAGATCCCACCCAAGTTCAGCACTCAGTGTCCTACTGTTAGCAGAAAGAGGTGCTGCCCCGGAGCCACCAGAAATCAGGCTGGGATGTCATGGAGAAGAGGAGTGAACTGAAGTGACCCTGGGAAGTGAAAGAGAAGTAACTGAGACTCTCCCACAAAGAGTTGGCACGGACAAGAGGAAGGGACTAGAGGCAGACCAATATGACTGTTATCCTTTGAAGCCAATAATGGCCAATATAATCTAAAAGAAGAAAACAGCTCAAACAAGGCCAGCCCTAAAGCCTGAATGAGGACCACAGGCAGATGTAACAAGAGGAATTGAAGAAGCTCTAAGAGGCTTTGGTGATCCAGAAGGCTACCAAGAGAGAACTGGAGGGACTTTATTTGCCCACTTAGGGCCACACAAGGTGTACTGTTAATAGTGTGAATGCAACTGACATGCTGTTTGCATTGGAAGGGAAGCGAGCTTCCCTTGGTGCCAATGCAAGTTTCCCTCCTAATGTAAACAGTAGGCTTGGGAAAGCAATTTTCATTAAGACCACAGCCAGGAGGGGATTTAAACTCCTCACCTGCCTTTGCGGTCCTTCAGCTGCTTAGAGGTCTCTGGGGCTGCTAACTTCATTTTTCAAAAGTGCACATTAATTCTATCCAACTGAATTTTTAAAAATATATCTAGGTTGGCCTTAATCTTTGCAAGGAATTTCTAACAGTGTAGATGCTGCAAGAAAGGACCTCACATAAGAAAGACAGCACAGTTGTTCTAACTTGCTCACATGTTTTGGGGAGGGGCAGAGAGTTTAGTGTCATGTACATCCTCCTTGCCCCACATCTCCAAAAACCTGACCTGCAGTTCAGTAACAGATGTATACATTCAATTGCTGATATTGTCTAGTTAGAACTCTGCTTAGCAGTCAAGGCTGGTGTGATAGGGAAATGGGGCACTGCCCACTCAGGTCACTCCCAGCCAGCACTCTTCTTCCTGTTTATTTATGCCCACCTCACGAGGTGGTCCTGACTGTTAGCATTCATTCCACTCTTGGCAGTCAAGTCCTTCTGTTCAGAGTTTCACAGTCACATAACACTTTCTGCCTTAAAGGAGCAGAAGGACAGAGGTCCCTCCACTCACAAAGCGCTGAAAGAGGAAAAACAAAAGGGGCTGGGAAAGAAAAACTGACAGCCCTGGTCAATGGATTCTTCTGGAATCAAAAGATTCATCAAGATCTGGGTGCATCTACACTGCACAATTATAGCAGTCTGAACCCATTTTAATTACTATGGGTCCACTGTGTGGAATACTGGATTTGCAGTTTAGAAAAGGACTTAGAATTCTCTGCCAGAGAGCTGTAGTATGAGAATTCATGGGAATGGATTAGAGATCTGAGTCTCTCACCAAACTACAAATCCTACAAATCCATAGAGTCATGGTACTTAAAATTGGATCAAACTATAATAATTATGCAGTATGGACATGCCCAGGGACTCAGAAAGGCAGCAGGGTGCTCTGGGCCCCAGCCAGTGAGTCGGTATGCTTGAGCCCAGACTGGGTAGACAACCACAGTTTGACTTAAGCTAACTCCTGCTGCTTTAGTTTTGCCTTTCACTACTGATTCCTGGAAATGTTCTTCTGCTGCAGCAGCTATACTTTGATAAGTAGAGTGAAAAAAACGTGTGCTTTGTTTTATTTCACTTGGCTTATGGAGAGAAGAAAGATAAACTTTGAAAACATAGAAGGGTATTTGTGTTTTTTACTGGTTTATAGAAAAACTGGAAGGAGGCTGCAAGAGAAAATTTAATTTCTAAAAAGAGAAATACATGGAATGCAGGATGGGAAGAAGCTTTGCCACCTATCCTGTAAACCTTTATCCTTATCACTGGTGTGTGTTAAAGGTTAAGATATGCTTACAGTTAAAGTTGCTCTGATTACTGCTAGAAGGAAAAGAGAACAGCAGGTGCTGGACAGGTTCTCACAACATGACATGATCAGTGGTCAGTTGCCAAAGCAAAAGACATAAACAACTCTTTCTCTTGCTCCCATTCAATATATACAGAGCCCACATATTGTGATCGTCCAGATCACATGTTTACTTTCCACCCCTATGTGCTTCCAATAGAAACAGCAAGCTCGTGATCTGGGTGACTATCATATGATTGGCTCTTGTATATATTATGGTTACACTCTAGGACAACAGTCTGTTACATCACTTTAATACTATGGTTCATAGAATCCCTTAGTCAGCAAAACCAGCTTGGGAGGTTCTGGGAACTGCAGTCCCAGAAGTAAACTTTCTCAAGCTCTGGTTTATTGATTGCTGCCATATCAGCTGGTTATTGTATGAACTGGACCAGAGCCACTCCTCTTGCCAAAAGTTGTTATTGTATAGCGTGACTCCTCCAGAAGCACAGAACAGTAAGGGTTTCCCTGCCAGTGGAGCAAACTACTTGTCAGGAATGCTTTAGCTACAGATTTTTAGGCTGGTAGAAGATTGGACAACCTTTAGGGGTTCCTTTCAGCAATATGAGCCTATGATCTGTTGTTCTTGGGGTAAGCAAATTATATTCACATACCTAAAATATCATTATCATAAACGCTTACCTTGGAATCTGTGGTCGTTGAATTAGTTGTGCTGCTCCGACGGCTGCCTGCCCCCAACAAAGCAGGAGAAGGGCTGGGGGACTGAGGTCTGCTGGGGTTGTGCCAGTGATCCCCTGCAGGTGGGGCGCTCGGCCGATCCAGGAGGTCATCAATGCTGTGACTGGTCCTCAGAGGGAAGGTTCTAAGCAAAGATGGAAAGGAAAATATGAAAAAGGCAGTAATAGGTCAGAGTCTTGGACTGCCACCTTTTTGAACTAACTGGCTATGCTCTGATGTCCAAAACCTAACTTTTCCTTGGAAAGGGAAAGGAGTAAGTATGTTTGTTTGTTTGTTTATTTGTTTCTTAATCTTTAAAGCTCTTGTTATGGAAGGAAGCTGTATGTTGTTTTTCCCCATCATCTTTCTTTATTTTCACAACCATATGAGATAGATCAGACTGAGCAACACTGACTAAGATCACCAAGTGAGATTCAGAGCTGGCTTGGGATTTGAACTGGAGTCTCCACAGTGCTTGTCTAGCTCCTTAACCATTAAATTACACATATAAAGAATATAGAACCATTTCCTTCAGGTACTGGCAAAGAGTGTAATTTTTAAGTGCCTAGTTCATATCTCATCCCAGGACCAACCTACCTGTGATATGACAATGGGTTTAATGTGTGTATGTGCTTTCAAGTTGGCTGTTGACTTATGGTAAGTCTAATAGCCCTCTTAAAAATGGGAAAGACTGTTTTGGGAAGGGTAACTCGGAGCAGAGAAGCAGGGAGAGAATATACATAAGCCGTTCTCTGTTTCCATTTCTCTCTCCTATAACTGGGGCGGGGGGGCACAGATTTTGAGCTGGTTAAAAATGGCCCCAGAAACAGTAAAGCCGCAGTCCTTTACCTTCTGCTACTCTGCTCACAGTCACTACCTAGCAAACAGCATTAGTCTGTTTCAAAAAGGGTTGTTGGTCTATTCTGTTCTGTTCTGTTCTATTCTATTTTTCCAGGGTTAGGATAATTTTGATCAAAAAAGAAGTTATATTTTGCACATAGCAAAGCTTACAGAAGAGCAGATTTGAGAGATACAATTTTGCTCAGAGAAACAACATGCAGGGATGTGTGTGCTGTTTTCTGTGCCTGCTACTTCTTCATACCAAATCAGACACATACTCCTAAGTCAAACAAACACAGGAATTTGCAATCAAGTATCTCCCTTTAAGAGTGTTATTTAGCAGTTTATACTGCTTTAATTGGCATGGCTCCATTCTGCAGAATCCTCATGTCTGTAGTTTGGTTAGAGAATTCCCTCTTGGACAGATCTAGTACTATCACTTAGGGGAGTAGGCTCTCTAGTATCCCAGTTCTCAGTATCCCACCAGACTACAGATCCCAGATTCTGAAGGATGGAGCCATGAGCCAGTGAAAGTGAAACTGCTATAACCATTGTCTAGATACTTTCTAAGTCTTCCTTTCTCAGGTTACTATTGTGGAGTTGATCTAAAGCTCCTATCCTCCTTTGGCAAGATGTTCAACAGCCTGTATACAACAAAGATGATGAAGAGCTTGAGGTCAAAAAATCTAGAGAGCACTAGGTTGGGAAAAGTTGCCCTTGTCTAAGCAATATGATATATAACATGTGGAATAAGTATATGATGATAAAGGATCAGGAAAGAAATAACAATGTAAGCTATTTCGTTGTAATGTTTTCTTCTTTGCTTTTATGGTAATCATGTGGTGTTACGTTTTGTTTGTTTTTTCTTTATAATTAATAAAAATTAAAAAAAGAGGAAAAGTTACCCTTGTCACCTAAAAATTATTAATTGCAACTTGAACTCTGTCTACAGTTGGGCTTCAATATCTAAGACCATTTTGCAAGACCTGACTCAGTTATGTTCCCTTCTCCCCAATTCAGTCTCTGTTAGCCTTCCAACTTACAATCCTGCCCCTTCATCTGTATGTTCCCGGCCCCTTGTCAAAACTTGGAAGTCATACATAACATTACCTATAATGTATTATTTTTCAGAGTAGCAAGAGCCTAATAACAGCAATAGCAATAGCATGTGTATTTCTATACCACTTATCAGCTAAGTGCTGTCTAAGCAGTTTACAATGTGTTAGCTAATTGCCCCCAACAAACTGGGTACTCATTTTACCGACCTGCAGAAGGATAGAAAGCTGAGTCAACCTGGAGCCCGGCAGGATCGAACTCACAACCTTGCGGCTGTAGTACCGGCATTTAACCACTGCACCACCAGTGGGTTTTGTTAAATAAATTGATGACTGGTAAAGTAATTTTTTAATATTGTGTAATATTAATTCATTATTTCTTAAATATTTTGAGGCTTATCTGGACCACTTTGGGGCCATTTTACTAAATATGTGCTTGCCTTTATAAGTAAATAAATAAAAGTGTTACCCAGCGTATTTCTTGTAAAGTACTGAGTGTGAAGCAAGAAGCTGGGCAAGCCTGGGTACAACCAACCAATCACATCTTGTGAAATGTTGGTGGGAGGGGAATATGGGGAAAACCTAGAGGGCAGCCAAGTCAGAAACAGAGAGAGGCATAATCAGAAATAAATATAGGGCTAGGTAGAAAATGAGCAAGGGCCAGTCAGAAATAGAGATGGGACCAGGTAGGAAAAGCGGAATGGAAGATATCTGAATAGGGTTTTTGGGAGCTTAGAATATGGAAAGAGTTAAGTGAAAATATTCTTTGTTTGAAACTGAGGGTTTACCATGTACTGTGGAACCACTGTAATACCAGATGTTTGTTCTATCTATTACAATAAATTTTCACTGTTTTTATTTCTTATAGCACTGTCTGGATATTTCAGTTTAATAATTAACTGGCCATGCTTTACCACACTGAACTCACTGATCAACACAGCCACATCTCCAGGGTAGTGGTCACCTCAAGGCCCAAGTGTCAGATCCAGGGAGAACTTTTACAGGTAAAAGAGCAAGATGAGTGACAGGAACCCAAGGGTTGCAACTGCAGGACCAACCAGGGAGAGGTTTCATCACCATGAGCAATGGCTCACATACTATTTCTGAAAATTTTGCTTTTAAAAAATAACATCCCATCCTCTGCCTCTTCTAATTTCACCTACCTCCTTCCTCTTCCATGATGCCACCATAGACCTAGGCCCTTTCTGCACCACTTTCCCAACATGCCATAGGGATGAGAGGAGGACAGGACTGCAATGACAGTTCTGCATTACATTGTCACGGTCCTGTTCTTCTCCCATCCCCAGGTGGTGCAATCATGGAGTAAATCATTGATAGGTTTTCCCCCTCAATGACCCACGATCGCACCGCCATCACAGACTTAACTGTCATCCAGAAGCCTGGGAAGCACAATAGCCTTGCTTCCTGCCCCAACACAGCCTGGGAAAGTGCTCAGCAGTGATGCGAAGGAAGAGGCGGGGCCATCACGCTTCCTCCATTGTGGAGGCAGCCAGTGCAGAAGGGAGTGCTCCTGTTGCACTCCCCACCCAGCAGAGCCACTGCCGGGATCCCCACCGGATGCCGCCAGGAAAAGGGAAGGCGCAGAAAGGGCCTTATTGAAGACACTTCCTCTGCCTCCTGTAGTGGTGGGAATAACAGGCAGCTGATTTCTGGTCTTTTACTACTTAGAACTATCAGCCCAAATGATGAGCCAGCCCTGTACTGGGCAAAGTATGCTGTGAGAATGAAGAATGCTACAGATAAGAACTTTGTCACTGATACACCTCAAGGTGACAGTACCTTGTAGCTGTCTCCTCAGGGTCTCTCACCTCCTCCAATGGTTTCACAAAAGCTTCTGGAAACCAGCCACTCCTAAAACCAAAGACACATTATCATCATCAGAATCAGAGTGGGACTCGACAGCTTACAAATTGAAATGATTATGATATAGCTAAAAACATATACAGTAAGTCTACATTAAAACAGAATTAAGCTATTAACAGTATTAAAACAAAAAATTATTTCAAATCATTAAAAAATTATAAAATTATAAAAGCAGGCAAAAACTGAACAGTTTAAAACAATGCAGTACTTTCTTAAAAGCCCTTTATTCAAAAACTGTTTGCCTGATCCTTTGCTCTATACACCATCCCTTTTTGTGGGGCGTTTACCCTTCAAATTATGTGAAAGATTGTATTGTTCCCATCCCCCATTTCAAAATGAGGTAAGTAAGTCTACAATAGTTCAGACAATGGCATGTGTTAAACTCAGTGCATCAGTAAGATAGGAGGGGGCAAAAAGGTTTCAAGTTATCTAGAGCTGAGAGTGTGGAAGGGGGTCTAAAAATAAAAAGAAGGACTGAGAATCAACAGACGTTAACTTTCATTGGCAGAGCAGGAATTGGGTTTGTACAACTTTCAACTGGGCCAATGAAAGAAAGCTCTCCACTATTACTGTTCTTAGAAGATTACCCTTCACTCCAAATTCCAGAAGGATTTGAAAGATTTTAGAGAGATTATTGATTTTATCTAGATTTTATCCTCTGACTACCAGGCCAATACAACTGATGGAAAATCCCGGTCCCACTCAGAACAGTCTTACACTCACTGCTGTCTCTGATTGGCAAGGATAGCTAGGATCTCCTTTGCCTGCTTTCTGACAATACATCTAGGACTCTGGGCTAAGATGGTTGTAAAAGATACATATGCATAAATATTTACAAAGAAACATGTCTTTAGAATCATAGAATCATAGAAATGTAGAGTTGGAAGAGACCACACGGGCCATCCAGTCCAACCTCCTGCTATGCAGGAACACCCTCAAAGCACTCCCGACAGATGGCCATCTAGCCTCTGCTTAAAAACCTCCAAGGAAGGAGACTCCACTACACTCCGAGGCAGCAGTCCTGCCTCGGAGCCCTGACTGTCAGGAAGTTCTTCCTGAGGTTCAGGTGGAATCTCCTTTCCTGCAGCTTGAATCCCTTGCTCCTTGTCCTGGTCTCTGGAGAAGCAGAAAACAAGCCCTCTCCTTCCTCTACATGGCATCCCTTCAAATATTTAAACATAGCTATCATGTCCCCTCTTAACCTTCTCTTCTGCAGACTAAACATACCCAGCTCTCGAAGTCTATCCTCATAGGGCATGTCTTCCAGGCCTCTCACCATTTTGGTCGCCCTTCTCTGGACTTGCTCCAGCTTGACCATGTCCTTCTTGAATTGGGGTGCCCAGAACTGGACACAGTATTCAAGATGAGGTCTAACCAAAGCAGAGTAGAGTGGTACCAGTACCTCCCTCGATCTAGACACCATACTCCTGTTGATGCAGCCGAGAATTGCATTGGCTTTCTTGGCTGCTGCATCACACTGCTGACTCATGTTCAGCTTGTGGTCTATGAAGACTCCTAGATCCCTTTCACATGTACTGCTATCCAGCCACTTGTCCCCCATCCTATATTTCTGTATTCCATTTTTTCTACCTAAGTGTAGGACCTTACACTTCTCTCTGTTGAATTTCATTTTGTTAGCCTTGGCCCAGCTCTCCAATCTATCCAGGTCATTTTGAATTTTGATCCTGTCCTCTGGCGTATTAGCAACCCCTCCCAATTTGGTGTTATCTGCAAATTTGATGAGCATGCCCTCTATTCCTTCATCCAAGTCGTTGATAAAAATATTGAACACCACTGGGCCCAGGACAGAACCCTGTGGCACCCCGCTAGTCACTTCTCTCCAGGATGAGAAGCAGCCATTTGTGATCACTCTTTGGGTTCGGTCGGTCAACCAATTACAAATCCAACTAACAGTAGCCCTGTCCAGCCCGCATTTTACTAGTTTCTTTGCAAGAATGTCATGGAGAACTTTGTCAAAGGCCTTACTGAAATCGAGATATGCTACATCCACAGCATTCCCTTCATCTATCAATCTAGTAACTCTGTCATAAAAAGAGATAAGATTAGTCTGGCATGACTTATTTTTGAGAAATCCATGTTGACTTCTCGTGATTACCGCCTTGCTTTCTAAGTGATTAGAAACTGACTGCTTAATGATCTGCTCCAGGATCTTTCCGGGTACTGATGTCAGGCTGACTGGGCGATAATTATTTGGGTCCTCTTTTTTTCCCTTCTTGAAGATGGGGACAATATTTGCTCTCTTCCAGTCTGCTGGAACTTCTCCTGTCCTCCGAGATTTCTCAAAGATTACAGCAAGCGGTTCCGAAATGACCTCTGCCAGCTCTTTTAATATCCTAGGATGCAATTCATCTGGCCCTGGAGACTTGAATTCATCCAGTGTGGCCAGGTATTCCTGTACCACCTCTCTACCTATTACATGCCTCATTTCCCCTGCTTCCTCACCTGCTCCCCAACCGTCAGGTTGAGTGCTTATATCCTTCTGGGAAAAAACTGAGACAAAGAAGGTGTTAAGTAGTTCTGCCTTTTCTCTTCCCCCTGTGAGTAATTCACCATCTTCCCTGCGCAGCGACCCTATCGTCTCCTTCTTTTTCCTTTTGCTGCAGACGTATTTAAAAAAGCCCTTTTTATTGTTTTTAATGTCTCTGGCCAGCCTAAGTTCATTCCGTGCTTTAGCCTTTCTGACGTCCTCCCTACATCTCCGGTCCACTTGCTTAAATTCTTCTTTGGTGATTTCCCCCTTCTTCCATTTCCTATACATGTTTCTTTTAACACTTAGCTCAGCTGAGAGTTCTTTAATGAGCAAGTAGGAAGTTATAATAGGTAAATTGTAACTGTGTCTGCTTCTTGTTACATGGGACCACTGGGCTTACACTTAAAAGCAGGTTTCTACAACCTCCAGATGTGTTGGATGACAACTCAGATTAGCCCAGCTGCTTAAGCAATTGATGGCTGGGATGATGGGAGCTTAGAAGGCAGCAGGTAGGATAAATCTGTTGTAAGACCTAATAAGAATGATTTGAACTGTCCTCTAAATTAGTATTTCACTGCCTTTGGACCTTAAGATGTTCAGGATGTCAACTTTTAGGCCCTTTCCACAGAATGATGCTCTCGTGGCTTGTTCCATTGCAATCCTGCCAGCGCCTCTGCTGGGATGGGAGCTGTGTCCTCAGCACTCCCCTTCACACTCAATTGGCTGCCTGTGGAAGGGAGTGTGAGGGATGTGCCTCCTCCTTCTACACTGCCACCAGCTCTTTTCCCATGCTGCGGCAGAGAAAGAAGCATGTGATTGTGCTTCTAGCCCTTCTACATGGCCGGTAGCAATGGAAAGCTTGCATGATCAGGGGTCATTGACGGACTTTTTCAATCAGTGATGTACCCTGCAATCATGCTGGCTGGTGATGTGAGACAGGCAGGACCATAATGACATCATGCAGAAATGTCATCATCTTCCCACTCCTCTCGTGTCCCCATGCGAGGAGGATGCCATCCTGCAGAAAGGGCCTTAGAATCTGTGAACATTGGCCATCATGGCTGGGAGCGAGTTGGAGTCCAAAACATTTGGAGAACCCACTGCTCTGAATAAATCCCCCATTAAGTTATCACAAATTTAAAAGAATCATACATTTTCCTTGACTACAGGGAGAAAAATGAGCATATTACTTCTCCAAATAAGAATTCTGCCCCACAGTTAAATTTTCCTCCAATCTCCAAATTTCTAGTATTGCACAGAGCTCTTAGATTTGCTTTCCCTTGGGAATTTTGTCTGCCCCTTTTCTTCAGATGCTTAAATTGGATGCTTTCTAAATTCCTCACTGAAGTTTTGTTCCTGCAGTGGTAGAAACTGGGGATTGAAAGAAAATTTCATGGGGGACAGAATTCTTATTTGGTGGAGCAATGCTCTCCTCACCCCCTGGAGCTATATCCTGAATCTCACGATATGATCTGAAGCCCTTTGTGGCCAAAAACCCTTCAACCTAACAGAATCCCACTGGTACATCTCTGAGCAGACTTACATTGATGTACCTTCCAGTTTGCCGTACAGCCAGCCATTCTGAGCATCCGGTATCAGCACCGTGACAATGTCTCCAAAGTTGAACTGTAAAAGGGTCTGGTTGGAGCCAGCTGCATGAGCTGCTATTGCTTGGACTTTCATTCCAGTGTTCCTGCTCCCTTCTTTACCTCCTGCTTCTCCTCTTCCTGCTGTCTTCTCTCCCAAGGAGCTAGAACGAGAACGTTGACCAGTGGAGAGGGAACCTGAAAGTTATGAGGAATGGAAGAGTTTCAGAGCCAGTTCATTGCACCAGCTCTGCCAGAGTAATGGAACAAATATGTTTAACCATAAATGCTACTTTTTTGCCTTCAGTACTCTATGGATGGCATTCATTGCTGTCCATGCATCAGTAGCAATGGGAACTTCTGATTGAATTTACTCTTTTTCTCACTCGCACCTCTATGGACTTCCCACATCTGCTCTGGAAGTTTGGGAGGCCCTCAAGAGAACCAGGAAGAGCGAGGAGAAGTCCCATTGTGCAAAGACAAGGTTCCCTATATGATGTGGATGGACCCCTATGAGTAGGATTGGTGATTATTTTTTTATATGCTTATTTATTTATATTAGCTTATTACATTTATGTCCTGGCTTTCTTACCAACAGACAAGGTCATCACACACAATTGTCCTTTATAACCATTTTATCTTCACAACAACAGTGTAAAATTAACTAGGTGAAAGAGTCAATCATGGGCAAAAGATGAGTTTCTAGGCTAACTGCAGTCTTAAGCCTGGATCTCCTCCATTCTAGTCCAATTGTCTTAACTGCTGCATTACACTGGGTCTCCACTGTTCAGACTTTGTGCTCCTCCAGGCCCAAGTTTCATCACTGCTGGGACAGAACAAAACTGCCTCACCTACACATATGACAAGAATCCCAAGGTTCCTTTGAGGCCCCTCCCTAAACTGCAAACCCAGAATTCCATAGGATGTTGAAAGTGGAATAATAGCACTATAACAGTCTCGTGTGGAAATGGTCTTAATCTATCATTCCATAGAATGCATTGATGGCCTATGATTCTTCCCTCCAATCTTACCGACAGAGGGAGTTCTTGACAAAGGTCTCCTTCTTGTTTCTGGCTGAGAGAGAGGCAGCGTTTCAACTGTCTCCTGAGGAAAAGGGCTCAAACTTCGTCCTGGCATTACAGAATTGAAATCACCCAGAGGCCTTTGGGGCTGCAACAAAGAAAATAGAATAAAAGTATGCACTTCAGACAAATAATTTCAGAAGAAAAGACCAACTGAACCGACCAAATGCCTACTAAAAACATTTTGTACTTCTTTCTGTCACCATCTAGTCTGGAAGATTTAGGATTACCCTCCTTCCACACACCCACAGAATAATGAATCTAAAAATTACAAGATAGAAGGACCAATGTGTACAACAATTTTTACTTCCATGGAAGGCCTCAGCATAGTAGTTCCCAACCTTGGGTCCCCATATGTTGTTGGACTACAATTCTCAGAACCCCTGACTACTGTCTATGGGAGCTCAAGTCAACAACACCTGGGAATCAAAGAATGGAAATTGCTGGCTTAAGAAGGTGCATTCAGGAAGCTAGACAAGAACTCTTTCATCTTTGTCAAACGAGAGCAGAACAGTCACAAGAAATTCTTGGTTCCATCCTGACATAACTAAGTCCTGGTGACTAATCTATATAACATTGTTATCTGTACTTTTAATGTGTGACAGCTCAGTTACAAAAATAAATGAGTGCTTCCTTATCATAGCCTAATTTCCTATTAAATAAATACACTACACTACAGTGGAAATCAAAGTGAGCTTATCCAGTGATAAACTTATCATCTACTACCTCATCCAATCATAGTAATTGGCCTTCTGAGCATAGGCAAACTTAAACAGGATTATATATAGATTGTATGGAAGAGGAAATCATGTGACCCTCCAAATGCTATTGAACTGCAACTTCCATCAATCCTAGCTGACATAGCCAATGGTGAGTAATACTAAGAGCTGCAGCCTAACATCTGGAGGGTCCATTTTGCAACATTGAATTGTATACATGGGGAAGGGCACTCTGGTGTTGTGAGGCCCAGGATTTTCTGTGTTTAGTATGCTGAATGTAGATTGGTTTCCCCTCCCCCTCAAAAAAGGTATTATTTTGTGCACAATTAACATATGCTAAGTTAGCAAAAGAGACCTGAGATTGACGGTGAAGTCATCCCCCTTTTGCAAACTAAATATACATTTTATAAACCTCTATCACTCTATCATGTTACATTTTAGCAGAGCTTGAGAGTTACTCTTCTAGACTACAGCTGCTTCCGCACTAGGCTGTTATAGCGCTATGATTCCACTTTCAATCTCTTATGGAATCCTGGGGTTTGCAGTTTTGGGAGGGGCTGGCTGGCCCCTCTCTAAACTGCAAACCCCAGGATTCCATAGGAGGTTGAAAGTGGAATCATAGCGCTATAACAGCCTAGTGCGGAAGTGGCCTACAACTCCCGAAATCCCTCAGACAACACGAGCAATGGTATCCCAATGGCCTTAGCAGTTGCAGTCTAAAAAATAACATTTCCATACTCTGACTCTTAGTCACCTTTTTTCCAAACTAAAAAGCTCCACACATTTAGCCACTCCTTACAAAGACAGCTGCAACCCAAGTATCATTTGGGCTGACTTCTTCCACATCTTGAAATCAGCCTATGAGAACTTCACACAGCGTCACAAAGCCTTTGTCTCTGGCCCTTGACAGACCTATCCTGAAAGCCATCTGCTGTGGGAATCCTTCCTTCCCAAGGCCCATTAGTTGCATTCATCTTCCTTACCATCTCCATGTGGGTAGGAGTCAAACGGCCACTTGGGTGACCCTGACTGTAGGCTGTGGGGAGCAAGTTCTGTGCAGGATTGCGGGTGGCCTCCAGCTGTTCCTTCCACAGAGGTACCTTGTTCTGAAAGATGGCCCGGGCCTTAGAAAAAGTAAAGACAACAGTAATAGAGACTTCGAAGTACATTGGCAAAGAGGGAAGGGAGAACAGGAGCCACAACTTTAAAAAAATGGTGGGCCCTTGCCTTTCAGCAAGGTCATGTGTGCCACAGAAAAGTCTTTCTCCTTCACCATTCTTTAGATGTTCCTGATCAAAGAAGCCCCCTATCATTCTGTGTCCTGACCAAAGATATCTAACAAAGTATTGAAGAGATTTAGAGATCTCCTTTCAAAATCAAATGCAGAATCAAATCCACATAATGGATTAGCTTAACTATAGACATGGTCTGGGTAAGTTGGTTATTTTTTTTAATAAAACAAGTACAGTTTGTTCTTTTTCCTTTAATTCATAACCACAATAAAGCTGAAAGAAGGCTAAAGGTCAGAAATATAGATGTGAAACAAGCCTGTAATTTAGCACTGACCATCATGAGCAGATACTAGGAGCTGTATGGAGTAGAAGAGCTACGTTATTTGGCAGTACAGTCACCCCTTTACATTTGAGGGTTTGACTTTCATGAACTTGATTATTTGCAAGTTTCTTCAACCCCTGCCCTCCTATATCAGGCACTTCTTTTCCAGGGGAACGTGGAGGGACAATTATATATTATATACTTCCTCTAGTTTACCAAAAAAAGGGGGGAGAGTAAGAAAATAGTAATATATTTCCCATTGTTATCTGCCCCATGAAGACTAGGAAGTTGATTTTATTCAAATTTTAAATGCTGGGTGTTCTGGATTTTGCAGGTGGTACCACATTCTGCTTTAGACATTATTATCTATGAATCATTGTGTGAACATAGCCCTGTACTTGCTTAGCCTGTAGTTGCTGTCTGAAGACCAGTGGTTCTCTTGCATAATTGGAAATCTCTCGTTCCCTGCCTCAAAAGATATCTTACTAGGTTGCTTTAACGTCAAACAAAACTATTGCAGTCAGATCTGGATAGGTAACCAATTCTTCCCATGTTATTGTTGTGTGGCTTCATGTTATTTCTGATTTATAGCGCCCATAAGGCAAACTCTCCCTAAAACCCAAGATGACTAAACTAAGACTGCCATACTTTGGCCATATCATGAGAAGACATGACTCAAAAAGACATTAATGCTTGATAAGGTAGAAGGCAGTAGGAAAAGAGGAAGACCATATTACAGAGGGATAGACTCAATCAAGGAATACATGTCTCTGAATCTACAAGACCTGAGCAGGGCAATTGATAATTGGGTGACTCGGCGGTCTTTCCATCCACAGGGTTGTCCTAAATCAAAGTCAACTTGACAGCAGTTAATGACAAGACAAACTTATCATCTTCTTGGCAAGATTTGTTCAGAGGGGTTTTATCCCCTCCCTCTTTCATCTGCTTCTCCTCACCCTGGCATAGAACTGCAGGAAGGTATTAGAGAGTAGTTGGTGCTTCTCAGCTAGAAAACGATAACGCCGTTTCTCCTCCAGTTCAGCAGCCTGTTGACTCTCATTGACAAAAGCTTGCATCTCTGTGTGCAGGTGCATCATGCTCTCCTAGAATTATGGGGAGAGAATGAAGAGAAAGAGGGTCTTTAAACAGAGGTTGGTTGGCCATCTTTCAGTATTGTTTTAGCTGTTTATTCCTCCATGGCAGGGAGTTGGATTTGATGGCTCTTCTAGTCCCTTCCAACTCTGTGATTCGAAGGACTGGCACTACAGCAAGCAGAAGGAAAAACATAGCAAGCTACCATCTATCAGGAATTGAGGACTTCCAGGTCTGAGTTTCATAATTTTTTTTCTAGCTAGTTCTATGACTGCACAGGAAAGCTGTGGTCAAATAATTTTGACATGTGACTAGATAGGTCCATTTTCTGTTTGCAAAAAATGGGCAGAGGATCAATGTCATTGTAGCTGCTTGCAAAAATGATCTGGCACAACAACAAACTAGCCAGATGACCACTGTGCTGTTGCAGCCAGCTGGTATGAATAATGAGCTTGCTGCAACAACACAGCTGATCTTCTGCCCCTAGGAAACACAGTCTTCAGGAGCAGGGCACAATTGTTGGTGCTTTGCCTAAACCAGTAATCTGTGAAACACTTTTTATTCCATTTTCATCCTACCCTTCCTTTATAAAATTTAGAGCAGCATACAAGATCCCTGTCCCTTTCATCCTTGCAAAAACAGAGGCAGGAAATTAGGCTAATGGCCCTAAAATTAGGTAGAGTGAAGCAGCTGCCTCAGGCAGCATGTTTTGGGTCCCATGAAAGGGGGACAACTTATTATGAAACTGTTACTTCCAGGAATATGGAGAGGTCCTTGTGAGATTTTCTGTATCATGGCCAAGATAAATTTGCTAGCTTTGAATGCTGTGTATCTTGACTTGGGCATCATTCACTGTTCTATTTCAGGCAGCCAAATATCTTAGGACAAGCCTGCTACAAAATACTGACTGGCTAAAATTTTCTATAAGTGTACTATTCCAAAATCACTCAAATTAATGTTGGGGGAATTTGAACCCAGGTCTCTCTCCTAGAAACTCAGCATTCTAGGCATTGCACCACACTGCTTTTTCTAAGCATACAGTTTACCGCTGCTTGACCCTTTGTTTCTTTCTTTGGAAACAAACATTTGACAGTGCTGTTGTTTTATTTTACTTATTGTTTGCTTGCTAATGTGCTTTAAATATTAGTGGCTGGGTTTGTGTTTTGATATGTTGAAAATATCCCAATTTTTATTTTTGTGTAGTTTCTGTGTTGTGCCCCACCTTCATCTCCCGGGTGTTCTTGTCTCGAGTTCTCTCCATTCTCCAGAGATCTGACATGCATTTATCGATGTTGGCAACTCTGCGTCGGTATTCCTTCTCGTATCGCTGGCGACTGTCCTATATGAGTGGGCATATTAAGAATAAAACAAAAGCCTAAACTCCAGACAGAAAAGAAATAGAATTCCAGGCTCTGTGTATTAATTTCCAGAAACAAAAGTTCAGAGCACCTCTAGGCCAAAACTAGGAAAAATTACTCTTGAATTACTCTTTTTGGATAACAGTTCTTTAAGTCTCTTGGCTGACACAGAAGTTGATTCTGGGAACTATAGTCCAAAAAGTAACTTCTGCCAAACTCTGCTGTAGGCTAGAGCCACTGGAAAAACTGGCAGTTCCTTTGTGCTGTGCTAGCAATCTCATTTTTCATTGCAAAGCCTAAGCAGTACACCTGTATGGCAGTGTGCGTGAGCCACCACTGCCCGTGCAACAACTAAGCATTGTGATTAAACAGTGTTCATGAGTTCGTGGTTCAGCACAATGGCAGCATGGCCACATAGCTGCATAGACAAAGCACAATGTTTCTGTGAGCCAATTACTCCACAAGAGTCTTCAAGAAGGCGCAAAATGGGGCTTAAAAAGAAACAGGCCAGAGCCAGCCTGACACTCACATTGATGAAGTGCATGTCCAGCTTGGTATTTTTCTCCATGTGCTGCAGCAGATCCGAATGGAAGGTTTGTGCCTGCCCAAGAGAAAAACAGAGAAGTTGTCGGAAACAATGTCACTCATTAATTATCACCTGGCATAAGAACCGTGTTAGCACATTAGTAGAGGACACAGCTGCATGGAGAAGATCCTTAGCATCTCCAGTTTTGCAAAAAAGCATGAAGTAGCAAGCACTGTTGAAACAGGGATGGTTCCCCACCCCAAAACAAAAAACAAAAAAACACCCACCCACAATTCTTCATTATCTGCCTATGAAGCATATCACATATTTTGGTGGCAAGTGCATCTTCGGTTGTGATGTAAACTGTGATGCAGTGTGCACTTCCATTGTTTACATGTATGTATTTTTCCCATATCTTCCTTTCCATTATTGTGTAGTATATCAGTCAAATATGTTAGTGTCACAGCACCACAATGAACAGTTCTTTCCATCATGGTTTCCCTGCATACCCTCCTTCTGCTGCATCTATTTTCCTCAGAGATACTCACAACTACTTCCAGGTTGCGGTTCAAGTGCATTTGGGTGTCAGACATCTGTATCAAAATTTCACCTTCAAATGGGTTCAGGGATGAGGAGAGAAAAAGAAAGATCATAATAGAAGCTTTTCCTTCTAACACATTTTGAGAAGTATGGTAAGGGCAACTATACATATGCTTTGTGAACAGCAAGGTTGGCCCAGCACAGTGAAAGCAATGGGCATATTAAAGTTGTTCAAGTGACCCAGCATGGTGTAGTGGTTTGAGCACTGAACTACAACCCTGGAAGACCAGGGTTCAGTTCCCCACACAGCTATGAGAATCCACTGGTGATCTTGGGTGATCACATACTCTCAGCCCCAGAAAAAAAAAGATACATTCTCCTTAGGGTTGCCATAAGTCAGAAACAACCTGAGGGCATACAGTAACAACAAAAAGTACCACCATCTGTTGATTTTGGAAATGAGTCCTGGCATTATTATTTGTCTGAGTCAAGGCCATTTTGCACGAGACTGTTATAGTGCTATGATTCCACTTTCAACATCCTATGGAATCCTGAGGTTTGCAGTTTAGGGAGGGGCCAGTCGGCCCCTCCCTAAACTGCAAACCCCAGGATTCCATAGGATGTTGAAAGTGGAATCATAGCGCTATAACAATCTCGTGCAAAAATGGCTTAAGAAATCAGGCTGTGTGAAGCATACTGACTACCAATGGCTACCATCACTAATATCCCATGTTGAGAGAAAAGTCAGATATAAATAATTAAAACAAATAAAATAACAGGGCTGCATCATGTCCTAAGTTTAGAAATAGCAAATTATAAATCTGTCGTTGTTGTGTGTCTTCAAGTCGTTTCTAACTTATGGTGACTTTAAGGCAAACCTATCACAGGATCAACACTCAAACCACTATACCACATTGGCTCTCACATCATGCTGGTTCTGTAGTTATCTGTAATTACTTACTTTTTTTGGTAAGAAGGATGTAATTAAATTATATTTCAAAAATAACACCATGAGCAGTAGCAAAGTTGACTAATCCTTTCAAGTTACATTCATACATTAATCAAATGTCTAATTCCACTTGTTAGTCACAACTACAGTAGATCCAATAAACCAATTGGAACTTGATAAGTCAACATACAGAGTAAGTTCTCTTGATTCAGTGGGTCTACTCTAGTTCTGAATAACGAGTATAATTAGATCCAAAAAGACATTTGGAGGCATGTTTAGTAATATTTTGACAAGAACTATTCAAACTTTATGCCATTCTCTTGTAATTCCTAAGTAGTCCACTCCAACAACATAGAGTAATAGACCGAGTAGCACAAATAGTGCAACGTTAGGTTTTCAATAGTTAAAATACTTGATAATTGATACTATCTCCATGTTCAAAAGCAGTATTGCTCTGAAATTAACAGTTGCTGAGGAACAAAGAGGAGCAGCTACTGCACTTATGGGCTTCACAGAGGTATCCAGCTGTTTATGATGCTGGACTGGATAGGTTTTGGTCTGATTCAGCAAAGCATTGCTTATATTTTTTTAGTCGGCCTCATTAAATGACCAAGGGACAAATCTACAAACTGTGCAAACCAAGTATATGAAAACCATGTGGTGGACAAGCTAGATTGTTGAATGTGGACAGAGCTGGAAAAGTTACTTTTCCAGACTACAACTCCCAAAATCTTTGTTGTTCAACAAATAATCAATATCAGGCACAGTAACTGAAGCCATCAAATGTTAACAGATGGACTGTCCCCAGCTGGGCTGAGTACCCTAGGCGAGTCAACATAATTTACAATTCTGGTTAACAGGGAGAGAACCACTTTTGTCTAGACAGATGATCACAACCATGCTGATTTAATGTCATATATATTAAAGTGCTATAAAGCTAAACTAAATTGAAAAATACCTGAACTATCTTTCATGAGAAGCTAATGCTCTACATGTACTGCAAATATATGCAAATACCTATATGAGATTTCCTCAGCAGGTGAAATATGAGTTGTGGTGCCTCAGTATTGTGTAAGTAATATTTCTTGTCATTGCAATTTACTACAAGGACAATTTTCATGTACTACAAATACCACAAGCCTTGAGAAATGTTCCTTTTAAGAGCTAATATGTATAAGAGGCCTGGAAGATGAAATGCCTATAAGAAGTAATGTGCCTAGATTACGTTATGTCAAGGAAAGAAAACATGCCTAGGCTGGAAAGGTCTATGTAACATGATGATCCTCCACCAATAATGTTTAACTGCATGTTTTACTTAATAAACAGATAAAAGAAATAAGGCTTCATGTTCATTCTCCTGTAATATAAATTTCCTGAAAGTCCAAAGCTTAAGAGATTATTAAGAGGAATGTTACTGTTGTTTATAACCTAGGGATCATAAGTGACAAAACGGCAAAAACTAAGGAACTCTAGCTAGATAGATATTGACAAACGTAAAACAATGTACCTTCAATTCTCTCAGCCAAGAGATAGTGGTGAGGGAGCCTTGCCTGATTCAGAGGTAGGAATTAAGAATACTTAAGTAATTCGTATTTTGCAAATTCTGTGACAAACTGATCTGCAACAATACCTCCTAAACTAATGTCTCATTATGTAATTTTCTTCAGATTTTGCAATACAGTTCTCTAAATTTTGCAGTACAGTTCTCAACTCAAAAAATTTACCAAACTTAAATTCAAGTACTGAGTTTAAGTGAGTATTGTAGCAAAAGTATATTTTCAAATCTATTATTTTTTATCTCTACTACACTTCTTTAGTAATTTTGAGAAAGTGTATTAAGCAGTTTATCTAATAATCATCAGCTGAGAGACTGGGAGTCGTATTTGTTTTATCTGTATGAAGTTTTGCATAGTTGTAGCTGATTATTTATGTGTAGTCTTAAAAGTGTGTTTTCCTTTTTTATATGTTGTTTTTGTAAATCCTTGTGTGTTGTTTTAGATATCTAAAGTGTTATGTGTTTAATAAAAATATTTTTTTAAATTACCAAACTTCAGTTATAGTTAATAATAAAATACGATTAGAAATGAAGGCATCTTATGAGAGGAAAAATTCATAAATGTGCATTTTGTGAATAACTTGTAACTGTTTAATACAAACAATATTTTGGTGTGGATGTTTGAAAATGCAGATTAATGAAGAAATCTGGCAAAATAGAAATATGAAAACTCCGTGAAACTGACATGAAGGGGAAACAGTCTTATCTGCCTCTCTGCATTTCCTGACAGGTGTGGTGTGAGGAAAGATTAACTTATCATTAAATAAAGGTTTGTGAAGAACTTTGTACTGTGAAAATTACTCTGGAAATGACAACTAACAAGAATTATGTATGAGATACAATAAAGAACCTACTATCAGTAACTGCTAGTGATATATATCACCCCATGCAAAGAATTGTCTAATTATGGATCAAAAGTCCAACTGTAATCGTTACACTGATTCCTATTAGCATAAAAAAGATTGAGAAGAGATTCACAAGTGAAGAGATGAAAGAGGGTGACGCTGATTTCATTGTTAGCTGCTTTGAATAGCGGGTTTCCACTCAAGAATACAGGTATATAATTCTGAATTAATAAAGAAGAAAGTACAAAACCTTTGCTTAAGACATTTTTATACTGAACACTATAACCACATTTCTACCATTTGTAATTTGAACGTAACACTTGAACTGCCTAAAAGGGGTGGATAAACTGAAGTCCATGAGCTGCATACAACCTACTAATGGTTTTTTGGGGAATCTCAATGCTCCTGCCGAAAAGGCTCCCCCTTGAAGCCCTGCCCTCCCCACAAAAAAATTGGGGGCAAAAAAAATCTAAAATTGGTCAAACACCACTTAGAATGACCTCTCCAGGACTGGCAAATACCTTTAAACATGCACACAACCCTTTCCTATAGAAAATCAACCAAAAAGAAATAAGTTACTTCTAGTTTCATTTTCTGCTTCCTTTCAGTCATTTTCTTTTAGAGGAGGCTGAGGTCCCCTGGGAGGCACAAGGGAGAAAACTGCCCCCCATGCCCTCCACAGTTATTCAGATTAATGAACTTTTTAAGACATCTCATGTCTTCCTTCTCTCTCATGTTAACAGTAGTCATGTCTTCAAGAAGACACTGGAAAGCTACCTGCTGGGGATACTTTATTTGGAGATCCTGCATTGGCCTCAATGGCCCATCAGGCCCTCTCCAATTCTGTGATTCTACGGCCATTTCTGCACTAGACTGTTATAGCACTATTATTCCACTTTCAACATCCTATGGAATCCTGGGGTTTGCAGTTTAGGGAGGGGCATGTAGAACTCTCAGCCAGAGAGCTCTTTGGCCTCAGTAAACTACAAAGCCCAGAATTCCACAGGATGTTGAAAGTGGAATAAGAGCACTGTAACAGTGTACTGCGGACACAGCTATGGCACACATATGCACATATAGCACAAGACTGCCTCAAAGGTACTTCAAAGGTTTTTAAAAACATATATCCTTCTTTCCCAGGACAGTGCCTAGGACAGCTAACAATAAGAAAATGCAGTTTAAAAACTATGCAAACCAAGCTTACAACAATAAAGGGAATGCTCAGCTAACTAAATCCTCTTTAGCAACAAATAACCTTACAAGACAAAGGCTTGCCTGAATAAAAAAGTCTTTGTCTGCCAACCGTAGAATAGTAGAGAGAGAGCTAACCTGGTCTGCATCAGGAGAGGGTTCCAGATCATGGGAGCAGCATCACAAAGGCTCTTTCTTACGTCCCCACAACCATGCCTCTGATGACAGTGGGAAAGAGAGAAGAGCCTCCCACAGAAACCTTAGAACCTGAGCTGGATCATAAAGCAGAACATAAACAGTCTGTCAATTAGCCTGGACTACATAAGCAAAAGGCCAGCCATTGTGGTGTGGTGGTTTGTGTTTCATCTCTCATCCTGCTTAGTCAAATCCTATCCAAGTCCTAAACCTGGTCAAAATATGAAGATACAATACGATTCTTGACCAGATTTATTTTTAGGTCAAAGAATATCCCAACTATTAAAAATTTCTGCTTTTCGGAGAACTGTAACAGATAGAAGGACCCAGATGGAAAAAGCAACAGCAACTCTTTTAGTGTTGTCATTGCTAAGTTTGGGACATAACGTTGCAGAAAAGAAAGAGAGCAGCAAGAATCTTACCCAGTATTTGTGAGGTAGAGCTCTGTAGGGCTTGTTCCCCAATCTTTTGGATTGCTGTGAAATAAACATCTGCAGCCTCTGATAATGCTGTAGAATTTTTTTAAAAAAGAGAAAACTTTAGAAGATTATTCCCACTGCTGACATATCCTTTATTTTAATTCTCCTCCTTTACAGCTTATTCCATTTCCTGGGGCCTTCAATGCTCTTGTCCATCTCTCATTAATCAGGAGAAGACAATCATTCAGACACAGGACATCTTCAAATACAGGATTACTCTCTAGCAGCCTTTGAAATGCAACAGGTGTTGGGAAATTTCCCTTCCCACTCCCGTCCCCATGCCTCTCCCCAAATTTAGAGGGCAATTCATTTTTGTTTTGCCCTGAAAATGGCCAGTGGTACCACTAAAGCATGAAGCAATGCTATTGACTATTTGGGCATGTTTGCGGGAGGGGGCTGTCACTTTTTGTAAAGCTCAGACCAGACCTTTATCCAAACAGGAAATTATTGCTCACTTACTTCCTGTTTCAAAGTAAGATCCATTGGACCTGGAATGGGAGGGGCAAAAATGGCCTCCAAACACAGTGAAATGGCCAGAATTACACACCCAGAGTCTTTGGGACAGTATTAGTCATTTTGCAAGCACATTTTTTGACACTCAAAGTTTATTACAGATGGGAAGATGAAATTGGGGGACCCCCCAGGATTCCGCAAAGAATTAATGTGCCTGGCACCCATCTCCTGTCAGCTATGTCCTTCATCCAGTCCAAAAAAGTGACTACTCCAAATTCTGCCTATGGTACCTTCTTTTATCTTTGGCTGCCTCCATACTGTCCAACTATCCCAATGTGGAAAGAACTAATTAATCCTCTGTCATCCCACTGTTTCAGCTGCTTTTAAAATGTCCCGGTTTCTCTCTCCTTCTCCCACTTTCTCCCTTTGTACTCAGCTCACTTCAGTTACAGAAAATTGAATTCAAAGTACAAAAAGTAGTTTGCGCTCAATTAACTAAGTGAAGAGAGAGGAAGGTGCATAATCTTATACTTCCCAGTAGGCTCTGGCAAAAGCAAACTGATAGAGCCACTTCGTGTATTCTATTTCATTCATAACTTTTCGCACATTGACCATACTCTGAAGTAACTTGGCCACATGTGTGCAAGTTTTCATTTGTGGAATGTTGGAGGGAATGTACCTCCCTTCTGTTTATGTGCTTGCTTCTCCCCATTTAAACTTGTAGCAAGGTAACAAGCATCTGAAGTGACCATGCTGGCTGGGTGATCCTGGAAGTTCTAGTAAAAAAAAACCTACAACTTTTCCAGGCCCTGCAGCCACTCATGTGTGTATTAAACACATTCTTAGGAGTATTGACTCACCAACCTAGTACATGAGGCTAGCATTGGTACTCACCATGAAAAGCGCGGACATACTTGTTCCCCAGGTAGACCAGATTCTCCAGAGCTGGGTTAAACTGTTCCAGGATGCTCTGTTAATCATGAGGAAGAATTACGAAAACACACACAAAACATCTTAGGATGTGTCTCATTAAAAGAATGGAAGGATGTAGTTCAAAGGGGGTTAATTTCTGTATTCTTCCATCTGTTTACTCCAAGACCAAAACTCCATTTTGCTTCACTGCTTGATGGCTATTATTCCATGGTAGGTGGTCAGTACTATTCCAAAGCTGGCACCAGCTACCGTAATGGTTTTCTCATTGAGGTATTATGGATAGGCAGATTTGCTAAAGCTGGAATATGGCACACAAAGCCCAGAGTGAGGTATAAAAGGCTGAAGTGAGTATTACAGCCTTCCCCAATCTGGTGCCCTCTAAATGATGGGCTACAACTCACACCATGCTCAGCCATCACTGTACTGACAGGGATGATGGAAATTTAATCCAACAAATCTGGACAGGACCAGCCTGATGTAATAGAGTGGATCCTCATATAAGCAATCTTCAGATCTTTGAATTTAAGCAGTCATAAATTATTGCATCCTATACCTAAAATGGTGGGAACTTGCAGGTGGGTGCACTGAAGCATCTCCACACACATTGCTGCCATTTAATAACATGGGATGTGAGCATTCATGATTTTTCCCATTCTCAAGTGGTCCTGGAATGGAACCCCTGCAGATATGGAGGTCCACTGTACCTCTCTCACATAGAGCTTCTGAAAACAATGTGACATTCACTGTGGGCAGAAATGTGGGTAAATTGCCTGCCCTTGCCTTGTTTGAAAACTGGAAGATCCATAGAAAGTAATGAAATCACTTTAAATCTCTGCTGGATAGAACCTAATAGCAGTTCTTGTGGGTAGGAATAAAGCATGGAAATCTTCTTCCCCTTAGCACTGCCAGAACACCCCTGATCAGGGTGGTAGTTCATGGCCCAGACCACAGTGTGTGGGTGCTGTCTTACGGGCAGAGTCACAATGCCCATAAGTTCCCCATGTAAACAACAAAAGGCAAGGTGCATGCATCATGGACAAAGAGGCTGTGGTCACAAGGTAGAATTGGTAGGTTCAAGGTAAATGTGGTGACAGAAGGAATGATGCTGTAGTCTTTCCCCAACCCACTCCTCTGCCTATGGATTGTAAACAGATGTTAGCAGTGGTACAGTGAGAAATTTTGACACACAGGCTATCATCATGACAGTACCAGTGATGTATTTAAGTCTTCAAGTCAAGTCTCAAGTTCTTGAAGATACTTTCAAGTCAAGTCTTAAGTCTGGGAGCCAATTTTATACCCCAACCTATGTTCCAGAATTTCTGGACAGAGTCGACTAAAGTCAGTTTTAACAATTTAAGCAGAGTCATCCCTCTACATTTGCGATTTTGCCATCTGTAGCTTCGGAAGTGGGGAATAAGGATCCTTCTTACTTCCCATTACTGAAGCTCCAAAAGCTTTAAAAGAAATGATCCTTCCTCCTCAAGCCTGTTGCCTAACCCATTTGCTGTTCCCTCTGAGATATGCACCCTGCACTCTGGAAGTGAGTCTTGTCTTTTGCTCCAAGGAAATATTTTAGAAGGCTCTTCCAATATACAAGGGGGACAAGCTGCTAAGCAGACCTCAAGCCTTTCCCAAGCCCATTGTCTAACCCATTTGCTGTTCCTCTCTGAGAAATGCACCCACACTTTGGGCTTGAGATGGATCGTCATGTGACCAGTAGGCAACAAGAGATGGAAGTGATATTCTGGATTAATGTGTTATGTGACTGAACCAAGGACAGCAAGTCAGTCACTAAAACTATACAAATCTTGAGTCAAGTCAGTGGCTCATTTATTGCTGAGTCGTGTCCGAGTCAATTCACTGAAGTGACTCGAGTCCTACTTGAGTCCAAGTCAATTGACTCGAGTCTACATTACTGGACAGTACCTATAAAAAGACTCAAGAAAACTCCAAAAATGCAGACAGCTATGTTGATCTATATCAAGATGGGGAAGCTGCACTTCCTGGAACCCCCAAGACTCTGTAAAAAAGGGGGTGATTTTTCACTCACAAAATGCTCGAAATACACCAAACCCAATGCAAAATACAGCAGGTTTGCCCCTTCACAACCCACCATGTCTCTCCACATGTTCCAAAAATGCATGCATGCATCAACCAATCAATCATAAAAAGAAAACCAGCAAAAACGAAACCAGAAGTGACGGGTGTGCCGGTGAGACTCACCAGAGTGGGAATAAGAGGGGACAAGCTGGCTGGCTGACACCACTCTCCCACTCCCCTTGCTGTTGCCCAACCTGAGTTATATACAAAATAATTTCTAGCCCTTTTCATCTCAACTAAGAACAAATCCACACCAAAATACTTTGGATTACAACAGGGATAGTTCACAATAACATACGAATGCTTGGAAAATTCATTTTTCCCTCCAGCTGCAGTGGGGATTCCAGTTAAATAAAGAGGAAATTCCAGCTAAACTAAGAGGGAACAGGTGAATCCACAGAGGTTCACACACGATGGCATAGTCGAAAGTCCTGGGACTTTAATCCTGTAAGCCACAGCTTCTCTACTTCATTGAATATCAGTTGGTTGGGCAAATTATGGCCATTTTCACACTAGACTGTTATAGAGCTATTATCCCACTTTCAACATCCTATGGAATCCTGGGGTTTGCAGTTACGAGAGAGGCTCTCCCGTAACTGCAAACTCAGGATTCCATAGGATGTTGAAAGTGGGATAATAGCGCTATAACAGTCTAGTGCAGAAATGGCCTAGGTCCCTGAATCTAATTTCTTAAAAACTGATGATGAATTTGGAAATCTCATAGACAGAAGAAGCTGCCTTATTTTCAGCTACTCATGTGCCAAAATACCTTGGGAAGAGTAAGGCAATTGCCTCAGGCAAAAAGCGCTGGGAGCCAGTGGTATTACACTCTACCAGCTTGTCCTCTTGTACCCTTTGTCTACTCACTTCACTTAAAAAAAAAAAAAGCATTGTGTGGCTCAGTTTGTCCTGCACCCTTAAACAATCTTGTGGTCCTCAGATTAAGTTGAGGACTCTAACCCCACTACTAGAGAAGATATAAATGTCACTCCAGTCACCTGCTGTACATGGGACAGAAAGGGTATCACACTGGCCTTTGCTGCAATGAAATGTCTTGGGCCACTCAGGCTATGCAACTTGCTCAACCTTTTCCTAGGGAATTTGGGAAGAAGATATAATACTGGACAACACACAACATAAACTGGTCCAACATAAGGTGTTAGCTGGAAGATTAATGTATGCAAAGTACCCAGAAAAAATGGATTTGCCAAGTGTGGATGAACAGTTAAGTAGGTTGATAAGAATTGTTGAAATGGATAGCGTCATGTACAGGCTAAAAGGCAAAGCACAAAATGAAAGTTTGTCTGAATGGAAATGGCTGATTGATTTTTTTAAAAGAAAAATGAAGGCAATCTGATGATAATAGGTTTGTAAATTTAAAATTTCAAAATTATGTCATTACATGAAAAGCGTTAAAACAAGAATTAAAAAATGTACTCTGTTGTTTTAAAAAGTTGTTTTCTATTATTTATATTTTTAGATGGATGGTTATTAAGGTTAGATGATTACTATAATTTTTGATTAGATATTAGTATTTCTACTTTGTTGATTGACTATTATTATAAGATAATATTATACTATTATAGGATTGGTTATTCTTACAAGATAATATTAATGAAACTAATATACAAGATTGAATAGATTAATAAGAAGATACTTATAATGATAAGTGGTTTCTAACAATTTGTAACAACCATTTGTAACAATTAATTATGGTATATAAGAAAGGATTTAATACTTAGGTGTAATTATTTAAGTAATATAGACTCTTTGCAATGGGAAGGGAACCAATTTTTTATTGTTTTTAGTTGTATATTGTTAGTACTGTTAGATTTTGTCTTTTTTTGTATCATTAGTTTTAGTTATGTGTAGATTATTTGTATTGTTAGTTGTAGAATGTTGTAAAAGCATTTTAAGACTGTTTCTTTTTTGTTGCTTTGTGTTTAATAAACTTTATTTTAAACATTAAAAAAGAAACTTGCTCAACTTTGTTTCACATAGCAGTTATATACCAATTGATCCTGTTCATAAAGAAAATACTGCCTTTTCCCAGCAGAGTGAGGCCTGTCTTTAGACAGTCTATCTTAGTTGATAAGATCTGGAAGCAGTTACTAAAAAGACCACAGATTGTTGATTAATCATTAAGTAGCATTATTCTTTTACGATCATAAAGAGCACCATTTGGGTTTTCCAGCTCAGATAGCAAAAGCTTCCTAGAGGCTCACCAAATTTGAAATAAGGCTTAAAATGTGTCATATCCTGATAAAATACACAACTTCATGAGGACACATGGAACATGAAAAATAATTCCACATTATACATCTCTACCCATAGAATTGTGCAGGAAGGCCCCCATCTGCTTACTTCTTTGTGAAGCAGTCCAGTCTAGGTGTCCGTCTGAAAACATTTCCCACAATTTTCCCACAACACTACCCTGGCCTACCTGAGCTACTTTCAGTTTACTATTACTATCAGTTTCCTCTTTGCTTTCTTTTTTTCTTGGTGCAAGAAAAAAGACTTAGTAAAAGGTTTGGAGAGTCTACCATGAGATGCTTTGTGGCAAACAACAGACAGTAGGTTTCTGTTCAAGCGTTTTGTCTCACGGTATGTTCAGGCAGATTAGCTGAAGATACGTATACAAGAAGCTAGTTGACATACCAACTAGGAGGCAAACTGGAAAAGGAAAGTCCCAGGATTGGAAACATTACACATCAGTGCACAAGCATCTTCAGGACTCAATTGCAAGCCCACTACAATCTCAAAGAATACTTTGCCAAGGCTAAATAGTGTGCGCATTCTGAGCCCTCGACTTGACATACCGTTCACAGTGCAATTCTATGTATGTTTATTCTGATGTAAATCACACTGAGTTTAACAGGGCGTATTTGGAGGTACGTGTGCACAGGGTTGTAACCATTTTTGTCTTCCTACTGCTGCCACAACACAGTTTCTATAGCTTGACAGACTTCTGTTATTTGCTTACATTAGATTAAGTTGATTACCCTATCCAAACTGAAAACAATTGCTTCTTGCCTCTAATGGACAGTTTCAGTTCAGCTAGGCCAAATAGCATTGAAATACCAAATGCCTTCAAAGGATCACTTGAACATAAACAATGGAAGCTTTGTGTCCTTATCATATTGGCAAGGAGACAGCAATATACTCCTCTTCAGGTATTGCTTATTGTAGCATCACCTTTCTCATCTCTCTTCACACCTGCCAACTTCTTTTCGAGCTTGAAGAAGCTCAAACACCACCCCAAAATGGCAACCAATTCTCCTAGAAAACCCAGCCCTTGGAAATGTTACTTGTCTGGACTACAGCTTTCAGATGGCCATGCAGTTTTCTGAGAGTTGTAAACCAAAAAATTACATTTTCCAGGTTCTCAGAAAATCTTCACAAGAAGATTCCTTGCTATAATGTTATGTGGGTTTTGTGTTAGAATGAAATGCCGAGAAAGCAAATACCAGACTCCCTCTTGCCTACAAAGTATGAGAGCTGGTTCACATTTTAAGCAGCCATCATGTTTTCTGCTGTCTTTACTGGTTTGAATGGCAGCTTCACATGCTAATAAAATAAAATCAAAAATACTTTATACCCCTAATAGAACGCTGCAGTCTTTGAGAGCTCGGTCATGCACAGCCAAAGATATTTAGAAAGCTTATTCACACACATCACAGTGTGCTTTTGGCAGCATTTGGAAAGGATATTTTTTGGACTCCAACCCTCAGAAGAAGAGGCCTTTAAAAAAAAAATCAGGATGCAAGGGATGCACCCTTCCAACATCTCCTGGGAGCTAATGCTGACTCCCAGCACCCCATAGTTGTTTAGACTGTTATTGTACTGCAGCCAATCATATTACATGGGCTCAAGACATTATATGAACTTCTGTAAGTTATTCTATACGTTATTTTCTCAATTTGAAATTGAGCTGTCAAGTAGTGCAAAGGATGAGTGAATGAAGCTGAAGGTACTACGGTTATACTTCAGGAAAAGAACGTTAAACAATTGGTATAAGACATATCAGGTACAGTTCCTTTCATGTACATGTCCTAAAAACAAATGTTCTTTGAGTTGTAGTCATTGTCTGTTTAAAAAAAAAAAAAGGAAATATATGCTATTCTCTTTTGTTGCTGCTGTTGTTGTTATTTGCCTTCAAATTGTTTCCAACTTATGGTGACCCTGGGGTGAACCTATCACAAGGTTGTCTGGGGCTGAGAGTATATGATGCACCCTAGGTCACCCATGGGTTACTATGGATGAGTGGGGTATTGAACCCTGGTCTCGAGAGTTCCCAGTGCAATGCTCAAAAACCCAAATCAGATAATTTCCACATAAAGCTGTGTTGGGAAACATTTTTTTAACTTCACCTCTTAGAACCACCTAGCCAGTGCTGCCAGTGCAGAATTCTGGCAACTATAATCCAAGAAAAGAGGAGTAACTTTCATAAACTCTGTTTTTCTGTGGAAGATGCTATCACTGCAGTTAATATGACTGCTACATAAAGAATGGAGCACTTGGTATCTCAATGCCGTTCATACGGCCAGACCGAAATATCTTTGCTGCCTGAAGTGGAGCAGTAAATAGCACCCAACTTGCTGAAGGCACAACCCAGGCAACCAAGTTATTTTGTAGATGAGGCATGAAAATCCAAAAGTGCCTTTTCATATGCCTCGTGGGAGAGAATGCAACAACAAATCAAACTGGTATAATTTTGTTGTCCTTCAAAGACACACAATATCTGTTAAAGAAGCTGCTTCGCTCTGTCTAATAGTAGGGCCAGCCCAGACTATTCAGTTTGCCCTCAGATCAGATCAGCATTCATACAGTTCAGATCTACAGTTCTTGTTAAAATGCTTAATTGCTTGTGGTATGACAGAGATTACAATTCTGTCCGTTTCTTCTAGGTTTAAAATCCCTGATCCTCTGACTTTTATTTAACAAAATGATTTGATAGCTGCACTGCACTGCAGATTTTAAGAATCTAGCGGATTACCCCTTTTATTTTTATCTCTGGCTTTTTTGGAGGGGGGTTGCAAAGCAACACTCCACTATGGAAAAGTTTTGCTTAGCCACTTGTTTCTCTTAGTCAGTAAAGAATGGCCCTAAAGTTCCAGAACACACGAAATCTCACCTTGTATATAGAGATGGTTGATCTGTAGGATTGCTCCATACCCCCTAAGTTTGTGATGGGGACCCCGCAGTCCCTTCACACAAGGAATGGAAATGTTGAGAGGATAAGGAGTCCTCTGAGATACCCACGAATCCAATTGTGTGACCTGGGCTGGGACAGGAGGAATGTCCTTTCTAGAACAGCAGGACACAGGAAAGATGTGCACTCAGCTTTGAAAGGAAGAAAAGGCAGCTAAGAGGGTTTAATAATTCACCATTCAGGATGTTAGAACTTGAGCCTTAAATGTAACCAGATATCAGGTAGGGAGGAATCCTGTGATAGCCATGGAGGTCATGTGACTTTCACCTTGAATTATTTATGGCTAGCTTTGCTATATAGCTTCCCAGGCAGCTCTGCAAAATCATCAAGCCAGCTATCCTCTTGTATGAATTGCCTCCACCTGGAAGAACCCAGGAACCACAATTCATCTTTCAAATAAGTTGCACATCCCTCCTGCATTGCTCAACATCAAAAGCACTGTTTTCAAAACCAGAAATAGACCTGCTGGCATTTTTGGATGGCCGAGGGGATCAAAATCAGCCCGCATGACCTATTGCCTACCAGAGAGGTTTCCTATGTTATCTTAAAATGCTTTTTTTGAGACAGTTGGAATTTTTCCATGGTATTTCCTCGTCAGTTCTAAGGTAGGTTTTAAAATGAAAAGTAACAGAAAAGTAACAAGAATGCAGCAAGTACCAGGGCAAGTTACTTTTTTCAGTGCTGCAGTGAGTAAAGACATTAATTTGATGTCATTTTTCAAACGCCCTAACAAGTAATGAGAACCTTGATGCGGGGGAGGGCAAAAGTAGCTTTCTAGGCACTGGTCCACTCACACTCTAAGACTTGTGTCATCATGGATGTTCAGTCAAGCACTCACTTAAACAATGATGAAAAGGATATTTGTTTGTTTTTATGAAAGAGCTCTAGGATGGATGGAATGGGAAACTGAATCTTTACTAAGGGGCCACGCACTACATTTACACAAACGGAAGTAACATGTGAATAAGTTGTTATAAATACGCCTAGCAGCAATGTCTAGGAAAACAGCACCCAACCACAAAGCCCAGTTCACACATGACATTTAGACTTACCAGAGCACAACTTGGAAGTCTGGCACTTTTCTTTCCTGTGAGTGCTATAAACATGCAGCAGAGAACCTTAAACACATTTAAGGCTGTGTTGGACTGTAGCTTCTCTGCACACCTGCTCTTAGTCATCATTCCCAACTTAGTGCCTTCCAAAAGGACTGACTACAGCTCCTAACCTCCCCTGTCTGCATGATGGCAGTTGTAGCTCCAAGGCAAGTAAAAACAACTAGACTGGGGAAGGTTAATCTAAAGAATCAGTGGATTTTTTAAATGGGTATAAACAGATGTGCTTAAGGACTGCATATATTAGACCTTGTATTCAGACTGAGAAGTCAGGTCCTGAAAGCAATTCTGAGCACATCAAAACAGTGGTGAAATCTCCATGTGGAAATCCATCCTCAAATCTGAAACACTGACCTCAGGTTCACTAGCATAGACTCCAGACTATATTCTGCTTTCATTTCAATACTGCATTCTTGGTCATTTTAGAAGCATCTCCTGCATTCAAAGAGAGCCAAGTATGGTGTAGTGGTTTGAGCATTTGACTACAACTCCAGGAGACCAGGGTTTGAATCCCTGTTCAGCTATGGAAACCCACTGGCTGACCTTGGGCAGGTCACACACTCTCAGCCTTAGAGGATGGCAATAGCAAACTCCCTCTAAAAAATATTGTCAAGAAACCCCCACCACAAGTTGGAAATGACTTAAAGGCACTCAACAATAACAATCCACACTGAATTCTGTCATTACATTGCACACCTTTGGCAGGGATGTCTTTTTTTTATTCTTTGTACAGTGACATATACATTGGTGGCACTATCTAAATCATCATCATTGCCGCCGCCACTGCAGCAAAGGTTTAGAATGTTGAGTTAGAACTTGGGAGATCCAGGTTCATGTTCCCACAGAACAGAAAAACTCATTGGGTGTCTGTGGGAAAGTCACTCCCTCTCAGCCTGACCCACTTCACAGGGTTAGTGTAAAAAAGGTAGGGAGCAGTAAATTCATGTAAATTCATCTTGAGTTTACTGGAGGAAAGATAGTGTATACAATAGCAAATTAAGTATTGCGGGGATTTTATTCACCCATTTGTTGTTGTGTGTCTTCAAGTCACTTATGACTTATGACAATCCTAAGATGACTCTAGAGAGCCAGCGTGGCATAGTGGTTAAAATGTTAGACTACGACCCTGGAGACAAGGGTTTGATTCCCTCCTTGGCCATGGAAACCCACTGGGTGATCTTGGGCACATCATACATCCTTGGGCATGTCAGCCCCAGAAAACCCCTTGATAGGGCATAAATTAGAAGTGATTTGAAGCCACAGTAACAACAACCACAATGCTATTATGGGATTCCCTTGGCAAGATTTATTCAGAGGAGATTTGCCTTTACCTGCCTACCTACCTACGTACCTACCTACCTACCTACCTACCTATTTACAGAGGGCTTCTGTTTAAACAGCCTGCTCTAGAAAAGCTTTGTCTTAAAATCAGCAGGAAAAGCTGCTGATTTTGGCAACAGTTCAAGTCAAGCAGGAGACAACTATTATTGTTATGGGTTGGAGGGGTATAAATTTTCACTGGAGCGGTGGGCTGAAGTTCCATGGCAATTCTTGTGACCTTTCAAGCAGTGCTTGAAAAAGTGATTCCAGCAGTCAGCATGGATTATTCTGGGAGCTGTAGTCCCCACCCCTCACCCCTAAAAAGTAGCCTTATCATAACCTTAACTGCTTGCACTTTCTCAGCAATATGTCCCTCACTCTGACGAGTTTAAAAGCTCAAACAAAATCAGATTTCAAATAACCTTCCTTTTATTTTAATACTCAAGTCAGTTCTGTGAAGATCTCAGTCTAACTTCACCACAATTGGACAGTTATTTTCAGGTAAACCAGAGTAGTGTAGAAAAGCAATGGGAAGGAGGAGAAAGCCACCTATTGGAATTCACATTTATCAGGACATTTTCCAGTACATTCTGTTAAATTAATCAAGTCAGAATACAAAAACGGTAAAGTTATCATGAACAGCAGCACTTTAAATCCTTGCCTTTAAGGGGGGAAAAAAGGCATGGATGAGTGACTATTTCTCCTACTTAATAAGAACACAAATATCTGAGGAAACAGGGAAAAAATGGACATTGAAATGAGCCTGACCACAGACTCTCTCTATAGGAGGTTTCCTCCTTGGTTTTTGATCTGAACTACACTGGTCATTCTTCTGAGGAAATGTATTTATATTGGGAGACAGGAAGTCTTCCACATCTCTGTCTGTGGGTAAATGCAAACAGAAGATGTCACCTGCCAAGAAGCATTTGCTCAATTATTTCCATTCTTCCTGCACTCCTTAATGTCACTCAAACCATAATAGTCACATTCATAGGTAGGAGGAGTTGATAAAAGGGAAAATAATACAGTAAAAAGGGCTGGGCAGTGGTGCCAGGGCAGGTTCTGGCTACAGAGACCAAAGGTTTCCAATCCCTGGTGCTAACAATGGGAATGGATATGTCAGTTGAAAAACAAATTGCAGGAGAGTAGCTGTGACTTCTGTGGGAAAATAACTTTGGATCCCTAGCCAAAAGAAACTCTTAATTTGACAGGAAAATATAGAGAAACAAGCAACTAAATACCAATTTTAACTGCTGATGTCAATTTTGGACAGAAAACCACAATAATTGGACCAAAAGGTTATAGTGCCAGGAAAGGAGATGGTCCAACTCTGATCAGTTTAGATGGCATGTAATGCCATGAGAAAAATGAAATTCGGGAATCACAGATTTGCTGTGTACTGGCATAGAGAGAAAGAGCAGTCACTGCAAGTATACCAGTTGTGGAAGCTGACAAGGCTTTTCAGCCAGTGGAAACCCCCACGTGATCTCCTGATATGAAGAGAAGGGAGAAGCCACAGCCCAGCAGAATCCACTCCTCTGTGGGGATATTCCAAAGCCATCACCGCAGAGACACAATGGTGATACCACAGAGTCTTGTGAAGCTTCATGGATTTAGGAGCCATTCTGTCAAGCTCTCAAATTCTTCCCAGTGTTCATAAATGTAGAGCTGAGTGTTCCACAGCAGGTTCACCAAGATCGTGTCACTCACTTCATCCAGCATAATATCCATTTCCAAAGGAGGGTTGAATCTGTAGACATCACAGAAATGTTAATAGGAACAACAGAGGCAGTTTTCTCTGTGCACAGCAACTCTGGATGAGACAGCAGGCCAAAAAAAAAGAGCTTCTAAGAGAACTAGAGTGCCAAAAAGGAAAACAGGGAGAAAACCAAATAAACCAAGATATGCCTCAGTGCTACAGGTAAGAAAGGGGAGATTGCATTCCAGATCTCCTATACAGCTAGGTTTAACATCATGGATCAGGGACTCTGGCAGACAAGCTCTGACACTTTACTCATTCCAGCATTCTTCCTGATGCAGCCACAACTTGGGCCTTCAGCTTCCTATTCGTCTGCTCTTGGCCACTGTTGAGAGGCCAGCCAGAGGTAAAAACCTTACACACACAAACTGACTCAGCAATCTTATCACATGACAGAAGGGGCCAATGGATTTTCACTTTGCTCTATAAATCTTCCAACCTGCTTTGTTTTTTCATTCTGTGCAATTTTTCACAGTAACAAGTGTTGCCTAACTCAGACCTCTGTCCTTGTGTCATCCTATCCCACGGACTTGTCTGCTTTCTGAACCTCAGAATAAGACTTTAATTAAAAATTAGGAATCTTTGGCCCATTAGATGTCTTAGATTGTAGTTCCCATGATCCCTGACCATTGGTCGTGTTATCTGGGGTCTCTGGGAGATGAAATTCAAACACATCTGGAGTCCAAAGATTCCTCACTCTTACATAAAGTACCTGGAAACAGAAAAATGCTCCAGATATTTTTAACATCTTATGTATATGTGTGTGTGTGTGTGTGTGCGCCTTCAAGTCACCTGTCAATTTATGGTGAGTCTATGAATTTCTTAGGGTTTTCTTAGGCAGGTTATACTCAGAGATGATTTTGCCAGTCCCTTCCTCTGAAATATAACCTACAGTACCTAGTATTTGTTGGTGGTCTCCTATCCAAATACTAAACAGACCTGACCCTGCTTCCAAGATCAGATAGTATCTAGTGCCTTTAGGGTATTTAGGCCTCATGTTAACACTACGCAGTTAAAATACATTATATTCCTTGAAAACAAAAAAGATATTTCGCTTCAATATTTGCTATATATAGGATTAACAGAACCAGAGGGGATAACATTCCTGGTTTAGAATAAGCAAGAAAGATTCTTGGAAGCAGAAGTTGGAGAACCTCCACTCTCTCGGCAAAGAGGAGGCCAGGAACAGATTGTGGCACAAACTATGAACTGCTAACAGCAAAAATTAGAGTAAAGCTAAAGAAGAACACTAAACCAATCATCTTGCTAAAATACAACCTGAAGAATATCCACACAGAATTTAAGATAATGTAAGAAATAGATTTGCACTATTAAGCCTAATTGACCAGGAGCCAGAAAAACTCTGGACTGAAGCCAGGGACATGTGAGAGGAAAAATGAAGAAAGACAATTACCTGTAGCCAAAAAGAAAGAAAAGTTTCACTGGGTGACAGCTGAAACTCCTCAGGTAGTTAAGGACAAACAAGAAGCAAAAGCAAAAGCAAAAGTGACAGAAATAGGATTAGAACTCCCTGAATGCAACTTTTCAGGAACTTGTGCACAGAGACAAAGAGAAATACTGTAATAATCAGTGCAGAAAAACAGAAGATGACAACAACAACAAAAGAAGAAGAACAGGAGACTATTTCCACAAGATCTGAGAGATCACAGGGAATTTAGCTGCAGCTAGTGCAAAATGCAGCAGATTGACTGCTGACTGGAATATCATACAGAACGCATGCAATGCCAGTCTTAGAAGAATTGCACGGGCTGCCAATAGGTTTCAATTCTGAATTAAAGGTGCTTGTAATTACAGTTAAGCCCTAAATGGATTGGGGCCTCCATACTTGAAGGAGTGCCCTTGTGCATATGAATCTGCCTGAAGATTAAGATCTGCTGGATGGGGGAGCTCCTCTGTGTCCTACCAGTGAGGTTAATACACTGTGTCAGGACATGAAAGAGGGCCTTCTCAGTTGTGGTACTCCAACTGTGGATTGCTGTCCCTGGGGAAGCCTAACTGGCACCAACACTCCTATCATTTAGGTGCCATGTTAAAACCTGGCTGTTCGCAACAGCCCTTGGACCTCATTAATGCAACTTAAAGACAGTTATTTATAGTTTTAAAAACTTTACATTTTTAAAAATCTGTTCTTAACTCATTATATTGTTTAATATATTTTTAGCTATCTTACTGTTTTCACCTGTTTAACCTGTTTAATGCTATTGCAAACCACCCTGAGATCTCCTGATATAGGGCAGGTAATAAATATTTTGGTAAGTAAATAATAACTTTCATAGCAGACCAAGAGTGGGAATGCTATACGACAAACAAGGGAACACATTACATGACCAAGCAGAAATAAAAAGGCCATGGGAGCAATGCAATGAAGAACTATATAAAAGACATGAAAGGATAACAGATTCATTTAAGGAAGAACAATTTGAAGATGAACCCACAATTTCAGAAAATGAAGTAGAAGATGCACTCAAGGCACTTGGGAAAAATAAATCACCAGGATCAGATGGCATATCAATAGAACTGCTTCAATCTACAGAGACAGATTCTATTCAAGTTATAACTAAAATCTGTCAACAAATATGAAAAACAAAACAATAGCCCACAGATTAGAAACACCCAATATATATTCCAATCCCAAAGAAAGGGAACAACCAAGGATTGCAGTAACTATAGGACCATTATATTAATCCTCCATCTAAGCAAAGTAATGGTCAAAATTCTACGACAATGACTTTTATCACATCTAGAGTGAGAAATGCCAGAAAATCAAGCTGGGTTCAGGAAAGAAAGGGGTATTGCAGACATGTTGGATAATGGAGCACACCAAAGAGTTTCAGAAGAAAATCAGTCTATACTTTAAAGATTATACCAAAGCTTTTGGTTGTATAGATCATGAAAAACTTTGGATCACTTTTAAAGGAATGGGTGTGCCACAACATTTGATTATGCATCTGGATAATCTGTACTCAGGACAGAATACATAGAAATGAAACGGCTTCCAATTAGCAAGGGGGTCAGCAAAGGATGCATTTGTCACCCTATCTGTTCAATTTGTATGCTGAAAATATCACACATAAAGTAGGGTTAGACTCAGGAAGGAGGAGTGAAAATTGGAGGAAGGAACATCAACAATTTAAAACATGCAGATGACATCATACTACTAGCAGCAAATAGTGAAGAATTAGAATGATTATTGAAGAAAGTCAAGGAAAAAACTACAAACACAGGTTCACACTTGAACTTTAAAAATACAAAAATAATGTCCACAGATGATTTATATTACTTTAAAGCAGACAATGAACATATTGAAATACAATCATCCCTCCACATTCTCTAGGGTTAGGAGCACAGGACCCCCATGAAAATGAAAAAAAACCTACGCCCTCCCAAACAATATGTAATACAAAAAAAAAAGTACAATCACCATGTTCAACCCACCATGGATTCTTTTGAGGCATGATGGTTCCTTCACAAGGCAGAAATGGGTGGCTGGTGAGGCTTAGTGCCACTTCCACTGCTGCCCCACACCATTTTTAATTGGGACTTACAAGCCTTGCTCACAGATTCTCAGTCTCATGAGGCTGGAGTCCCTATTAAAAATGGCATAGAGAGGCAGCAGTGACAGTGATTAATCCATGAATAATCAAATCCGCAAAATTGAAACCCACAAATGTGGAGGGCTGACTGCAGTCTAAAGATATATCATTGAATACTAAAGATGGGATGGCCCATGTCATAATATTTCCAATTTCTATGTATGGTTGGACATTAAAGAAAGCTGAGAGGAAGAAAATGAACTCCTTTGAAAAGTGGTGCTGGAGAAGAGCTCTACAGATACTGTCCTAGAGCAAATCAATCTCGAACTTTCTCTAGAAGCCAAGATTACTAAATTGAGACTGTTGTACTTTGGAATATCATGAGGAAATCACTCACTAGACAGTAATACTTGTAGAAGGCAGTAGGAAAAGAGGAATACTGTTTTACAGAGGCACTGCCTCAATCAAGGAAGCCACAGCCCTACATCTGTAGGACTTGAGCCTGGCTGATGTAGGATGACTTGGAGATCTCTCATTCACAGATTCACTGCAAGTCAGAGTTGACTTAATGGCAGTTAGCAACAACAATGAATTCTTGCTCTAAGAACCAAAGCTTCAAGGGTTCAAGACAAGTCACATACCTGACATAGTGGGCATCTATCATATCACACCAGGCTATTGCACGGTCAAGACATGGACCATCTGGATCAGTGCACTGCAAAGAAACATCAGAATAATTACAAAAAGTTTCGCACTCATCCTCCTTCAAATCAGGGTTTAAGCACCACAAGACAAGACAGCTATGAGATAAAACAAACAGGTTCTGCACAAATATGGCTTGAAAAGATAAGGCTTCTAAGCACATCATTTCTAGCTTAAAAGCAAAACATATGACAGTGCACAATTTTCTTCATCTTGGATTGTCTCCTCACAGGGTTTTTCAAGTAAAAAGCATTCAGGAATGGTTTACCATTGCTCCCTTCTGCAGAGTACTAAGAAGAATTAACTAACACACCACTGCTGTCACCTTCCACTTACTCCTGCTCCCCAGTAGCTGTCTGGGACTTTTCATCTGGCTACTCAGCAAAACCCTGTCTAATTTGGGGCACCTTATCAGCAGCAATTCTACTTTCAGCATAGCCTCTTACTACGTGGAGGCACGTAATTCACCGTGGAAAGGCAGCGCTACAAAATCAGAAGAAGGCTGAGCCCTGGGAACTATAAAGAAACTAGGTAAAATTCTTAGCGCAAAGCTGTATCTTTAAATTCTAAAGTCAGAATTATCCATGATAGAATATTTCCAATCTCTTTGTTACATGGTTGTAAAAGCTGGACAGTGAAAAAGGCTGACAGGAAGACAAATAATTTGAAACGCAGTGCTGGAGGAGAGTCCTATAGATACCACAGACCATCAAAAAGACAAATAAATCAATCTGGAAAGACTAGGCACCAAAATGAGTAAACTGAGGCGATCATACTTTGGACATATGATGAGACAGTATGACTCAACAGAAAAGATTATAATACTTGACAAAGTGGAAGGCAAAGGAAAGAGCACACTGTGGATGAATGGACTCAATACAAGAAGCCGCAGCCTTGATTTGCAAAACCTGAGCAGGGCTGTTAATGACTGAGGTCTCTCATTCACAGGGTTGCCATAAGTAGAAGCCAATATGATAGCAAAAAAAAAAAAAAAAACCACAAAAAACTAGAGGGTGGGGTTTTTTGTTTGTTTTGGTGACAACTATAATTTTTTTTTCAGCATTGTTATTACATTTCATTAATATGAAACTATTGGGATTGCAACTGGCTACTGGCTAATCCAATCATAAGACAATACATCAATGCCATTTAAGATTTAGTTGGTTTCAGTGGGGCCAGCTTTGTCCTTAACAGCTGACAGTAAAAGGAGGTTCAAGCAACCATGCAATAGGCTATGAAATGGGCATTTACCATGTGCACCCGACACTCTAGGGCAGGGGTGCCAAACTCAATTTCATCTTGGGCTATATCAGCATTATGGTTGCCCTCGAAGGGCTGGCTGTACCTGTAAGACTATATAAATGTATCTACTCTTTTATCATATTAAATAACTGCCTCTGCATTTCATCTTTACTGGTTTTTAAATTGCCTTCCCTCTGCATCAACTTTTCTTTTCTCAGACATTTTGGGGCTATTTGATTTTAGTTTATGGTCCCTATACCTCTATAAAGTCATATAGAATTGGTCAGTATATCCAAAGTGTGCTACTTTCTGCTCCCCAGACCCCTCTGTGCCTCTTTCTACCCCCGGGCTCATCAGGAGAGGTGCGAGGGGCACATGAAATGGCTTGGCAGGCTGGATTTGGCCCACGGGCCTTGTGTTTGACACATGTGCTCTAGGGGGAACCAGGGGAAGATTATCATTAGTAGCATAAGCCCATAAGCATGAACTCTTCACATTCCCAGATTTTAAAGCAGCTGCTAATGGGTTTAAATTGCATGACCAGGGCTAGAGACTGAACCAAGAATATTTCAAAACTCGGCACAAGCACAGAAAAAAACCCACACTAATGGCTGAACACAGAATTCAATATCTTGAGGTTTTCTTTTTCGCTTTCAGAAAAAAGATTTGAGTCTTTATGCCTTTGAAGAAGAGCTGGAAGCAAATAGGGAAACTAAAGAAATTGCAAAAGACAGGGATTGCTAAGACTTTCAATGATCTTTGACTTAAAAAAAATCTGAGACAATAAAATTGTTAAAATATTGGCTAAAGAAAAAAAAAGTAAATTCTACTTTAATAGCCAAGAGGGGCCTAAAAATATGTTAGCTTTTTTATTTGACCTCCTGTTTCAATCAGATGAGCCACCCTTGGATAAAATATCTGTATCACTAAGTCCATAATAAGGTTTTTAAAGTGGAAGTAACATGTGTAAGCGTTGGAAACTTTTATTATCAGGGAAGTCAGGAAATTAATAAAGAAGACAATCAGTCACAAACACATCCCACACACTAGGTCAGACAGACTTTCCAGAGAGTATTATAAAACATTTATGAACATGCTATTGGATATTGTAACAACTGCAATCAATCAAGCTATATCTATAGAAGCAGCAAAAAAAAAAAAATTTTTTTTGAAGAATTAGAACGTGAGGTAAATTCCAAAGAAAGGGAAAGAACCAGAAAGACTAGAATGCAAGACTTAAGTCAACACTTATGTAACTCTCCCTGATCCAACAGGCCTACGCTGGTTGAGACTAGCTATTCAGGCCTAAAACAACAATTCTTGCTATAATACTGAATCAGGTTATAGGCAACATGACTAGATAGGTTCCTGTAACAAGATTTCACTGGCCAAGAAAGATTAGTTCATTTCTTTCAAGAAACTACAACTGCCCTATATCATCCTTACAAGTGAAGTTAACACAAAATCATTCCATTAATTTAAAGTAACTGTTACACCTTAGACCCACCCCACTTCAACACAGTACTGCAAATTTTTAAAAGCCATACTGCAAGGATAAACATCAGCTGAAACAGATGAGATGGTGTTACCCTGATTAAATATTTAATGTGGGGTTCTCCAGACAGAGCTTTCTCTCACTATGGAGTTTGAAAGTGTCTTTTTTTATTATAAAGGAAGTTGTTCAGGATTGTACAAGTATATTTAAGGAGAAAAAGAAGGAGGTGTCTTAGTTGGGCAGTGCTTGCCTTCTCCCTGAGCCTCAAAACAGAAATTATGCACAGAGTGCAAAAATGGGTTGGGTTACCTCCTACTCTCATGAGGTTACCCAATGAAGCTAAATAGCTGGAAGTTCACGACAGATGAAAGGAAGAGCTTCTCACACATTGCCTAAACCATGGAATTCACTACCACAAGATGATGGCTGGCAACTTGTTTAAAAGGGAATTAGATAAACACATGGAGCATGAGGGATACTATTATGGCTATATATTTCCTGCAGTATCAGAAATGATATTTCTTTATTTACTTATTAAAATACTTCTATCCTGCTCTCTATTGTGAAATCTCAAGGCAGCATACAACTGAAACAATATAAACAGTTTTAAACAATTCCAAATAAAAAGAGAATAACTGAAACAGGAGAAAAATGCATTAAAGCAAAGGTTTAAACAGCAGAAAAGGCTAAAACAATTACAGTAGTCCCTCCATGTTTGTGTGTTTAACTTTCGCAAATTCAATTTTTTGCAGATTATTTGCTGCCACCTCCTCTGCTGCCCTAGGCCATTTTTATTAGAGGATTATAAATCTCGCCTTGCATTCACAGTCTCTCTGCAAGCCTCATGAGACTAAGAGATATTGCAAGCACAAAGCAAAGCCTGTAAATCCCTATTAAAAATGGGGTAGGACAGCAGTGGAGGCGGCAGCAGGCCCCACCAGCCAAACACTTCTGTTTTGCGAAGGAACCCCACCACCTTGAAAGCTGAACCAGATGGCTGGCATGCTTGCCACCATGGCTTCAAATGTATTGTATACTGTACAATTGAATCTGTGATGGGTGGAATCTGCAGATCACACTTGTCTGTGCATTAAAAATGGTTTGGGAGCGGGGCTGGGGATATTGGCAGTGCTTCCACTTTCACGGGGGTTCCTGAGATCCTAACTCCTATAAATATGGAGGGCTGACTGTAAAACTCTGCACATGTTTACCTTAAAAAGTAATAAGATTATGCCCAAAAGGCTTTAACAAAAAGCTTTAACCTAATGCCGAAAAGATAACACCATTGGTGCCAAGAGGCCATTGCATAAATGAAGATACACAGCAAAGAAGTTCCTCTCCCATGTCCTTGCATGACATCTTGTTCCAACTAGCAGGAATGGAGCAGGGCCCCACCAGCACATCTCATGCATATATATATGGAGAGGGATGCTCCTTCAAGTACTGAAGCCCCAAGCTGAAGTACGGATCTCGAGCATAGTTGCTAGGGAGACACAAACAGGGGGGTATTACTGTATTCATGTCTTATTCTCATTTTCTGAATGCTTTTGCTTAGCCACTGGGGAACAGAATGCTGGGCTAGACAGGTCTTTGTCTCATTTAGCATGGTCCATCTTACATACTTAGGTTAGCAATTTCTGAATTATAGCTAATAGGTCAATTCTGTCTCTTGGCTTAACCACATAACACATACTAGATCAGCAGACAATAAGGAAGGAAGTACCTTCCCCCAGCACTTGTTCCTATCACCTTAAGTAGACCCGGAGGATCCAGACTTCAGCTTGAAGGTGATTCTTTCACATCCATTGAAAGCAAATATTAATAATTAAGAACAATTCCCCAGTTAAAGTCATGTCATTCCCACCAAACGGCAAAGCCTTCAACAAGTATCTGGTGCCTCCAAATCTCTGGCCCTCCATCCATCTGATACTCACACAATCCACCACCAGCTTGCCCAGTTCTTTAGCCCCATAGACAGTCTTGGCCAGTTCCCAAGGGTTCGATGGGCGAAAGACATCCACAGAGCTCACAGGAACCTGCGGAGCCTTGCCAGTCCCAAGAGAGACCACCACTCCCAACTTTTTCACCTTGTGGCCCTGGCCCTGGATGGATAAAGAATAAGGTGTAAATCAGCAGTATTGAATTTTCAACTCATATCTTGGGGAAAACAATTATATTACAGTATTTAATCCTGTGCCATTTTGTATTTTAGGGAGTATCACAAGGTAAACTACAACATCTGTCCAACTCTGCTCTGCCATATCTAACATGCAATGCTGGAATCCTACACTATAGCCATGAAATTATTCTAGATTAGTTCTGTGGGATTCAAACTACACTAAACAACATGAAATGTATGTGTTCAGAGTAGGGAAACTGGCAGTACATTGTAAGTGGTCTGGAAAAAAGTGTCCATTTTCAGCAAAGATGTCTTCAGACTGCACTCATACATTTTGGATTAAGTACTTGTTGTAGTGATTGATCTCTGTCATGGCATCCAAGGTTGGATTGTTCGCCAGCAACCCTCCATCAAGAAACCGCCCAAAGGGTCGAAAATATGTCGGTGCAGCCCCACTGGAACGGGCAGCCTGCCATACCAGCTGATCTGTAGGGAAGAAACAAGAAAGTTGTACCTTTTCTACCATCCTGAGCAATGCATATCCAGTCAGTGATTAGCACACTGACAAACAGTCTGATGTTATTTAATCTATGTATGAGAGATACCTTTGGGCAACTAGAACCATAGAGCTGGAAGAGACTACAAGGACCATTGAGTCCAACCCCCTGCCATGCAGGAATACACAATCAAAGCATTCCCAACAGATGGCCATCCAACATCTGTTTAAAAGCCTCCAGAGAGGGAACCTCCATCATATGCCGGGGCAGTGCATTTCACCATTGAAGTGCTCTTGCTGTCAAGGAGTTCCTCCTAACGTATAGGTGGAATCTCTTTTGCTGATGTTTTCCTGATCCAGATGTTTTGCGTTTCAGTTTCCAAGAGCCAAAACCAGCATGGACAATGGCAAGTGACTGCAGGAATTACACTCCAAAATATTTTGAGGGCTACAGCAAGAGTGAGGGTTGTATGACCCTGCAGGTATTGTTATACTGTGATTCCCAGCATTCCACATGATAGCTTAGCTACCCATGGCTGCTGGGATTTACAATTCAACAATACCAGGAAGACCTGATTTTTAATTTTAGGAGATTCAAAAAACACAATTTTAGAGATTGAAAAAGTTTCATGTATATGCTGTCAGTAGTCTCTGTAAAATAAGTTTGTAAGGAAAGCTGCAACCAAGCAGGCAATGAGCCAACCACCAATACCTCAGACAAGAAGAGCATCAGTGGTCACAACCCTGGTCTCTTTAGATACCAATCTGATTCTGGAGGAGCTATGTAAATCCAGAAATGAAATAAGACAGGAAATTAGACAAGACATGAAAGAAACAAGTACAGAAATAAAAGCAGGGATAAAAAGAGAGATTGACGGACTGGGCAGAAAAATGGATCAAATCTCTAAGGAGGTTTCA